>JAQZBX010010136.1:0-15337 GCA_029593785.1 Cabassous unicinctus
TGCTGTCATTCTCCTCCTGGGAAGGCTATAGAGAGGAATCTCGGGGCAAAGCCATGGCTTTCATGGTGGTCAGTAATTTCGGGATATGCTTGAATTTTGCTCATGTTGCAGATTTTTACCACTTTCATGTTTATGCTTAAAACTTCCTGTTTTTAACCACTGAAAAATGTTCTCAAATTCAAGAAAATTACACTTAAAAATAAATACAAGTAGTAAGTAAAAATGAACACATACATACACATGCAGAGAAGACTTCTCTATCCTTTTGCATGCTCTATATTTTTGCATTATCAGGGAATTCACTAGTAAGAAATGGAATTAAATTTTTGTTTTGTAAACCCTGTGATAATAAACTAAACATAGAATCCAGTAGATTTTTTTGTTATTGCTTTTGTGTGGTGTATAATCTGAATAATTTAGGAATACAAAATGAAGATTTTTTTCTGTAGAACTGATACTTCTGGAAGGATGGGTGATGGCTTATCATGTGCCTTGACCTCTAATCATATACCCCTGGAGATGCCTGTACCTTAGTTTGAGAAATAAGAATGCAGCAGGGCATACAATTCCCTGAAATCTTACCCCTGGTCCCTTTCATGCCTCATAGCTCTCTGCTTCTCTCCTCACCATCTAGCTCCATTCATATGAGATTCTTCCATTGTGGTACAAGTTGTGGAGGAGCAGGGTCTAAAGAGTCAGCCAGACTGCCTGGGTGAGAATCTGACACACTACTAACCTCTCTGAGCTCGTTTCTTTACCTATAAGGATGACAATACTGTCATGGAGTTACTATAAGGCTTAAATGCATCGATACACATTAGGTGCTAGAACAGTGCCTGTCACTTAATAAGCACAACAGAAGGGTTACGTACTAATTCCCCTAATGATCCAAATGGCGTTTCTCCTCCAAACCATTGTTTGTGGCTGTGATCTCTACAGGGACTCCTGTGCAGCATTAGCCCCCCAGACATATTCCCACACCCCCATTCCCAGGCTGACTGGACCAGATGTTCCCTGGGCTTACCCCATCACTCTGAGCTGTAATTCTCAGTTTTCTCATTCGTCTCCCTTAGCAGGTTACGGGCAACTCAATATCAAGCTGGGTCTTGCTCACCCTTGCCTTTCCGGTGCCCAGCCCAGAACCATGCATGTTGCACAACTTCACTAAATGATGGTTGAATTGATGCACCTTAGAGTGACGGAAGCCACAGAGGGAAATTGGATTCATTGTGGATAGTGCTGGATAAAAGATGAAATTTCAAGGTTATTTTTGGTTTGTTTTCATATAAACTGATGGGCCCTTTGGAAGATTCATTCTCCCTTCTTCGGACCACACTGAACTCTCCCACCTCCGTCCACTGTGTCTTGAAAGATGGTTCACAACTGCCTCTTCTGTGATCTTGAATGTCCTTCCTGGGATTGGTTTTGCACGCCCCACTTAACCCTGCCCCTCTGCAAGGCAGTACTAGGTTCCCTGTGGCCTCGGGTTAAAAGGATCACCTACTTCCAATTCCTTTGGGCTGAGGAGGCCCTGTCAGTATTTTGGACCTCTACATAGAAAGGAAGGGGCCTCTAAGAGCCAATTATATTAGATTACAGCCCACTTGGGGTTACAGGCAGCATGTAGTACTGTAGGCACCTCCCAAGAAGCTTGCCTCAGAAAGGGGTAAGATGAGGCACGCTTGGAGGAAACACATGTTCAGCAAGATTGACCTCTGCTTTCATGAAAAATACAGCACAATAGCAGGCATCCCATCCCCTTGTGCACTGCTCCTCTTGCTCCTGAGACTCTGTCCACACTAATGAGCAGTTGTTTCTGGAAAGTTTAGCCTTGGCAGGAGGACCCTGGCCTCCTCTCCTGAAGGGAGAACGCCAGAAGCTGGGCCCTGGGGGATCTCCTTTGTGATTCTCACACATGAAGGAGGCTTGAAGGGCAGTTCTCAAGCCTGAGCATTCCCCATTCATTTCTTGGAAACGGAGGGGTCTTAGTCATTGCATCAAAGACCAATCAACTTATTCCTTGAAAGACCAATAAACTGTCAGGGAATTGGATCAAAACCTTAGCTTCAGGGGTCTTGTTTTGTGCTTCCTTAATCAAGGGAATGGTCTTAATGGTTGCCTCTTTTTCTTGGGAAATTTGGGGGAAGGAGGGAATGCTGGTGAAGATACGATTGCTTGATTGCCAGTGTAGGGTGCCACTCGTTAGGCTGCTTCTACCAGTCTAAACTGCCACACTGAATCAGTCCACTGCACTGCATGATCCCTTCTCTTTCCCATAACCTGTCCTCCTTCTCCGCATCTGCAAGGGAAGAGGGGCAAAAGAGGGCTGCTGAGAGGCAGAGCAATTGGAGAGTGAAACTGGCAGGCATTCCATTAGCCCAGCTTGTCCTCAGAGTATGTTGGTGAGAGCGTCATTTTCCCAGGAATTTTTCTGGTCTCTTGAGACTAGGAAACATTTTCCTACCCTTTGGAAATGAATGAGGACTGGAGCTGGAGTCCCCCTACCCCACTCCCAAAATGGATGAGAGAGAGGAGGATTGTCCCGGTAATGATGTGGCAGCTTTTGCAAGTTTTATGAGCTTACATGAAGGTTTCTGCTCTCAGCATCAGAAGCACCTGGCTACCATGCTGCTTTGCTTTCCACATCCTACATATCAGACATAATGGGAGTCAGAGGTCAGAGCCAAATAGAGGGGGAAATGTGTATGAAAGGGCTGACCACTGTCCCTGGGTAATCCAGCCTCTATCACTACAAAGGAGACCTCTTGAAAATTAAACTTGATGTTATTACAGGCCAGATTTCATTGTCTACCTGTTCTGAAACAGATATTTTGGACTCATTAAGTGTATTCATAAAAAACAGGACCTAGCTGAGAGCTAGAACATAGTAAGAAAACTTAAAATGTTGGTGAACTGAGCTGGATTTGGACTTTTTCCTCTGTTGGAACTTTGGGCATTTGAATATAAAAGACAAACAAGAATGACAAGAGTCTTTGCCAGTTTCTAAGATGTTTCTGCACACAGAGATATCTCAGGTCTTGGGATTGGATTAAGAGCCAAGAGACCATGATCTATATCCCGATTCTGCTGTATAACTTCATGTAATTTACCTTCTCTGAGTCACAAGGAGTTATTGTGAGGCTCAAATGAGATAATACAAGAAATTGTAAACCACTATAAAAGCATAACACAATAGTATTATAATCATTGTTAAAGTAATTAAATGTGACATGGTTGCATGAAGGGAGGTAATTCCCATTAAGCAGTAGAGGCAGAAGGGAATCAAATTCCCTTATATTCTAGTCAACTTGAAATCAAATGCAATTTAAATCTAAATTGATAAATGATTAAGAAGCATAATATTGAAATATCTTCCGACAATTTATAAAACAAAAATACATGTAATATTGTGCCATGTGGTACTACAGTGAGCACAAACTTAGAGTGAAAAGTTAACATAATTGCAGGAAACCCAGCCAAGGCCCAAGGGCACTGGAAAGCTGGCTCATCTAGTTGCTTCCATTGTACATTGTGCTCTCTGGAACCACATGGCCTCTAATCTCCAATTCTCCCTGCTTTCAGTTCCATTCTCCTTTCATTGGACAGGCTTTATTGGGGTCTGCTTTCCATAAACTTTACTTACATGTTCCCACGGCATTTAAACATAGTGCCATCTCTACATTACTTCTCAACACTGTCTCAGTGATGCAAAACTGGGAGAGACAGTCTGATTGGCTTAGTCCAGGTGAGGTGGATACCAACCCAAGTGACTGAGGTGGATACCAACCCAAATGACTCAGGTGAGAGGTCATGAGATAACCAGGGCTGTATTTCCCAGGCTATTAGCAGGGTAATATCTTTAACAAGGAGGTGAATAAGACTCCTCAATATTCCCACTGCAAGCTCCACTGGGCCTTCCGTTCTTACAAGCTCTGTTGCCTACATCAGTTTAGTGTTTCATTGTTTCACTTTCCCCCATCTCAATCAATCTGTAAGGTCCCCAGGATGGGGGCCATGACTTGGTCTATTCTGTAATTCCCAGAACATTCAGGACTGAGCTGGACACACTGTAGGCACTCAAAGGAACCTTGTGATTGGCTGATATAAAATAATTATCGTCCTTCATATGTGTACAGAACTTCACAGTATAAAAAGCACGTCCCTGTTATCGATCTACTAACTTCATTTTGACCCCACTAAAATCCTGGATTATTATTACCCTCACTCTACAAATATGACAAAATCAAGGCACAAGGATAGTAAGTAGCAGGACCTGATCTAATTTTAGACACTGAGAGTGCATCTAGAATATCTAAATGGAGATGTCCGGGGAGAAGTTGGACCTGAAGTCTAGAGAGAAGACTTCCACTCTAGAGAGAAGAGTGGGCTAGAAATATATATATATACACATATATACATATAGATGATGGCTGACACTATGGCAGTAAATGAGATGTCCAGGGATCTGTACATAGAGTGAGAATAGAAGATAACCCAGAACAGCTGCCTGGGTTAATGATGAGCAGAGGAAGAGTCCAGTAAGGAGATATAGAAGCAGCAATCCCAAGAATATAGAAGGAGCAAAACCAGGATGGGCGGTACTTCACATAAACCATGGGAAGAAATCTTCTCAAAAAAGGGAGTGGTCAACAATGCAGCATTGTCAAATGATTTCAAAAGGTCAAGTGAGATATGAACTGGAAAATGTCCTCGACAATAGCAATGGGGAAATCACCAGTGACTTTGACCAGTGCAGTATCAGGGGGTGGTAAAGATGGCAGCCAAACATCAGTGGGATGGAGAGTGAGTGGAAAGTGAAGCAGCAGCAACAGTAAGCACAGCCAACTCTTTTAAGAAGTTTGGCCAAGAAGGCGTCAAAAATACCACTGTAGATAGGAATTGAGTGAATATATATTATTTAGAAATGGAATAAATGTGAGCCTGTTTAATGACTGATGGGAAAGAGCCAGAGAGAAGGAACAGTATCATAATGACTGACAGAGTAATGGCAAGACAGGCCCTGAGGAGCAGAAGGGAGGAGCCTTAGGTCCAAGTGGAACATCTCACACAACTTAACAGGTGGGAAGAAGGGGAGAATGGCTGTGGAAGTTGGTAAGTCTGCTGGTCCAGTGTAGGGACAAAGGTATTTTTGCTTTTTCTTTTCTTTGTGTAAATGAGAAGCAAGGATGTCTCCTAAAAGTGAGAGAGGTGGTAGCTCAGGAGATTAGAAATGATTTGGTCTTGTATATGAAAGTGCCCACTGACAACATTGTCATACAATTGCCAGGTCCCTCCTTGTTCTTTGATTCACACTCTCCCATTCATTCATTCAACAATTGATGAATGAATATCTATGTGGCAGGCCTTGGGAAATGAACCAAAGATACAAAGGTAAAAAGAACATTTGGTAGGCAGAGGGTGACCATCTATGCTGCAGAGGAAAGTACATTTTACTTGGCCTACAATGGGTCATGCCCAGTTATGGTGGCCTCTGGAATTAGAACATGAATAAAGCACATCACACAGCTGTATCCTGATTAATCAGATTACCCGGCATAAACACTTTTCATGATCCACATGGTTATAGTCTCCATTTCTCCACTTCTACAGAGCTCAAATCACTCTCTTCAAGGATATAGTTCCACTTGAATTTCTGGCACAAGTCCCTGTGACTACATTTGGAAGGGACTGCTAATTTTCTCCCGATATCTATCTCTTTCTTCCCTAGTAAGTGAATTTAGCTAGGCCCATGGCTACCCCAAGAAAGGGCTATTTTCCCTAATCTCCTTCATAATTAGTGTGGCCATGTGACTAAGTGCTGGCATATAGAATGTGAAGGAAGGTGATGGACATCATTTTCAGGTTAGGCCTTAAAGAGAAAGGGCATGCTTTGCTCTTCCCATTTTTGAGTTTTTTGGCTGGAATGTGGACAAAGTAGTTGTGAGCTACTTTGGGTGCTTCAGAGGAGAGATGGTGGAGCAATACCATACAAAGAACCTGGGTCTTGCTTGTTAATTTTTTTCATACTCATCAGGACTTGAGAAACAGCTGAACCCCCAAGTGACTTCAGCAGTGGGCTTAGCAGCAGGGAGCTGGGCACAGGAGAAACTGAGAGATGGCTCAGAGTCCTTGGTGCCATTTCATTTGGGAGTTTTGGCATATAATCGTTTTCCTTGGAATGCCATAACAAATTGCCAAAAATTTGGTGCCTTAAAGCAACAAATTTAGTTTCTCACAGTTCTGGAATCTAGAAGTCCAAAATCAAGGTGTCAGCAGGGTCATGCTTCCCCTGGAGGCTCCAGGGAAGGGCTTTCCTCTTTTAGCTTCTGGTGGTTACCAGCAATCCTTGGTGCTCCTTGGCGGTGGCAGCATAACTCCAGTTTCTGCCTCTCTCCTCACATGGCCTTCTTCCCTATGACCCATCTGGGTCTCTATGTCCAGACTTCCTTTTTCTTTCTTTTATTAAAACATCAGTCATTGGATTTAGGGCCCACCCTAATCCAGTATGACCCGATATTAACTTGATGATATCTGCATAGACTCTATTTCCAAATGAAGTCACATTCCCAGGTACTGAAGGTTAAGACTTCAACACGCCTTTTGGGGAGAGGGGCACAATTCAACACACGACAGGTTGGAAGAGAAAGGAATTGCACTAGGTGTTTTAACACCCATTATCTTTGTTAATCCCCACACAAACCTTGTGGAACGCATATTAATATATCAGTTTTGCAGATTGTGAAACTCAAAGAGGTAAAAGAAGGTGACTAGATGTGTAGTTGTTGAGCGGTAGAGCTGGGTTTGCATTTCAGTGGAGCGCTCAGCTCTGTTCTCTCTCTTTCATCATCAGACTCCCTTCTGGCTCATGGCGGGGCCCCCGGCTGCAAGGAGCTCAGACACTTTCATCGGCCCTGTGGCTTAGCAGGAGTGAGAATTCAGTCTTCTCTTCCAAACCACAACATCCTATGGCCATGTGCCCATCAGCCCACCACCTTTGAACCCTGCATGTAGAGAGGTGATAGAGCTGAGAGGAAGAGAAGGGAACAGAAACACCCCCAGACCAGCACCCTTTACAACAGAGCCAGGTGCTATAAATTTCTCCAAATGCACAGGCCCTCTCCACACATGGACATCTGGAATGCCGCACCACCCCTTCCCTCTGCAGCCCCCTCGCAACCATGACTTCCTGGAGCATTTTAATGACTCACCATTATAAATAATCTACTCTTCTCTTTCTTGTTAAAATAAAAAAAAGCCAGAGGTTTCTGCAAAACCAGAAAATTACTCCAAATCATAATTTCATCAAAAACACTAGGCAAAAAAACAACCAAGCCTTCATACCCCGAGGTAGGAAAGGTTCAGGAGATTTATGTCTTTCCTTGAACACACAGATTTATAACAGTGGATAATGTACATTCATTTCATCCATATTTATACCTGAATTGATGCGGAGTCTGGTATCCATTACTTTAATCTATGTAACTTGATCATCAGAAATCTGAACCATAATTTTAACACGTATTACAAAGAGTTTCTCTTGGGCTTAAAGGAAAACGAAGGCAGAGAAGAAAAGCCATTAAAATCCCAGCTGCAGCCACTTATTCGCACTGCACTTCCTTCTGTAAGATGTGTGGGTGCCCCCCAGCCCATTTCCCATCCCATCCCTTCCTGGACACATATTCATTCCCAAGTTCAGCCCTTTAGCACTAATTAACTGTACCATGTCTTCAGGTGAGAGAGAAAAGGGATAGAAATTTGGGGAGAATTCATGTAAATAAATTTCTGACATCCTGGCATGGCAAAGCCAGAGCTCATGTGGAGGCAGCAGTAATGGACCAGTAGGAGCCTTTAGTTACTTAGTCCAAGTGAAAAAACCCAGAGTCTGATCAAAGCTCCCCTCTGACAGACAGTGGAAATTAAACCCAGAGAGTAGTTCTCAGATAGCGTGCCTGGCACTCAGCGCATGGTTCCTGTCCAACTTCTGAGCACCAAACATTGGCTGGGCTCAGAATTCCAAATGCTTGTCCCTGGACTAAAGCCAAACAATGGATTTTGGAGAGATATGGGGCCCAGGATTGTATTAGACAGATGATGAGGAAAACAAGTCTGCTGTGTGTCAGATTGCACTGTTTGGAACCATTCCTGGGATCTCATAAAATCATGTAAGCACCATGAAGGCAGGTCTTTTTTTGCCTGTCTTATTTACCAGTGATATCAGAGCTGGCACTTAGTAGGAGCTTGATCAATATTTGTTCAATGGATGGCCTTCATTGCAAGCCATTCCAGAGCTACAGTTAATAAAACTGCAGTGTGAGTAGATAATGTAAGAGACAGCAAAGCACGGAAGCAATGGGGTTTTATGACATTAGGTGTGTTGTTAGAGGGGTTTAATAAGCACTTAAATCTATTAAAGATTTTTGCTCTCTGGTGTCTTCCAAACTCTCTTCCATTCTTTTTTGTATGTGTGTCATAATAATATCTCCTATTTTAAAAAGACTTCAGTATTTTGAAGCATGATCTCACTCAATGTTTACAATTATCCTGTGACATAATTATAACTTACCATTACAGTTTACAGAGAGGACATTGAGAAACAGAGTTTCCATAACCTGCCTGGTTCTACCTTCCAGTAGTAGTAAACACTAGACTTAACCATTGGTGCTTTTGGATTCCCAGTTCCATGTTCCTTCCTATACACTGCACCATATGGTGAGTTCATTGGCTAAGGTAAAGGGCAGAGTGAGTGAGGATGGCATTTAGGAGTGGCTGGAGATGCTCATCTGGCCTTAGCAGAGCCCAGGAAGAGATCACCAGCCCACAAATCCCTAGCGCTGCTAAATGCCCGTCTCCAAAACCTTCTCAGGATGGCTTCAGAGTTGACTCCATCTCAAGAGAACAAATTCCGTTTTTCAAAAAGGAAATCTATCTCCACAAAGGGTATTGATAGAGCTTTTCTGTCATTGTTAGTGTGTTAATTTTTTACAAGAATGTCTTTAGGTTTTACTTGTATAATTGTGAATGTCTAAAAAATTATAATCAAAATAAATGATCATTGTCTTTTAGCAGGAGAAGGCTTTCAAGTATAATCTGTCTTGCAAACAGTTGGATTTCTTGAGAGGTCCCCAGGAAACAGAGTGAGGGGAAACTGAGGTTCTTCATATACCATGTGGCAGGCACTGTTAGTGGCATGCAGTGAAAGTTTGTAATAGTCAGCCCTGCAATTTGTCAAAGAAGTTGTGTATTGGCTGAGGTTTTACATATGGTAAGTGGATGATTTGGGATTTGAGCTCAGGTCTGAGTGCCTTCCCAGCCCATGCCCCATCCAATTCATCTTCACCATTAACACTTTTCTACCAGTTGCCTCTGGAAAACAGGAGAGTCATGAACAACTTGAAAAAGCAAATTTCTTTGGTCAATACCCTTGGATAGCTTATTCAAGAAGATTTCTCTTCTCTCCCCAACCAGATGTGAGCAATACCTCCTTTGAGCCCCCAAATTATTACCTTCTTTCAAATTATAGACTTCACACTCATCTCACTTGATCTGGACACTAATCCTGCGACATAGCTAGTACAGGTATTATCACTCCATAGCTGCTAAACAGATGAAATGAGGTTAAGAAACGTAAAGTGACTTAGCCAAGATCATCTAACAGTGAGCCTGGGTTTACCCATTTACTTAGTTCCTTGGCTTGAACTCCAGCCCAATTCCCCAGATGATGATTAGTTTTATGTGTCAACTAGACTAGGCCATAGTACCCAGTTATTCAGTCAAACACTAATCTAGGTGTTGATGTGAAGGCATTTTGTGGATGTAGCGGACATTTACAATCAGTTGACTTTAAGTAAAGGAGTGTATCCTCCTCAATGTGGCTGAGGTTCACATAGCAAAATGTGGGTGAGGTTCATCCAGTCAGTTTAAGGCCTCAAGAGTAAAACTGGCCTTTCCCTGAGGAAGAAGAAATTCTGCTTTGAGGCAGCAGCAGCAGCAGTTCCTGCCTGAGAGGTTCCAGCCTGCTTGCCCTGTGGATTTTGGACTTAGCCCCCACAAATTTCCTCTAAACTCTAATAGGTATGCATCATATATATTATATATGCATTTTGTATACACACATACACAGTATACATATAACATATAACATATATATAACATATATGCACATCATACACACATCATACACATAACACACATATACATATAATACCCACATATACACATACATATAACACATACATATACATCCCATTAATTCTGTTACCCTGGAGAACTCAAACTGATATATGTGGTTCCAAGTCCCATTCCCCTTTCCTACATCATGCTACTTTCCACTTAAGAGAAGAGAAAGGAGAATGAAAATTGTTGCATTTCTCTTAATCATCTTTCCTGGACTCTTGTGGGCAAATGGAACAGCAAGTTTTTACTGTGCATTGACCATGTGCCTCATGACTGTGTTGGGGAATTAGATGACAGAGAAGCAAAAGCCTCAGCCCTCCTAGCCTCAGCTGAGCTAGGATGTGTGCCTATAAACACCTGCATTACTTGGGCAAAGGCCCGCCTACTGCACTCATCTTAAATGTCCACAAAGCTGATCAGGGTTTCCATGTCTCTGCATCTGCAGAGACTTAGCCCAACGTCTGGTGCTCAAAAAGCCAGAGCTCCTGCAAGCAGCTGTGCCAGCTCTGCCACCCCTGTTGGGCACCTGGAAAATGATGGACATCTGGCAGAGACAAAGCCCTGAATCTCTTCACCAAATTCAGGCCTAGGAACTTCCTCTCTTCTACACTCACAGTCAGTGACCTTTCTACTTCATTCTTCCATTCCATTCAGTGGATTTGGATACAACCATATTATTGAGAAAATGGCATTTAGTAAGCCATGACTGCAGGGCAGGCATCATGCTAGATACTTTGCCCTTGCTCTTTCTAATCCCCAGTATTGTGGGGAAGAGAGGAATTGTGGTTCCTAATTTTCTAATATGGAAACTGAGACTCAAGGCTATAGTCGGAGCCTGAAAGCTGAAAATGGAAACAGAGAGACCTCAGATAAGGGGGAGGACAAGTTTGGTGTGCTAATTTTAAAAATGAATAATTGAAAAAAGACTTTTAGAAGAAGATCTTGCCATTTCCAGGAGGCCAGTGATCTAACATAAATTTAAGATTTAAGGATGATTTCCCCATTAGAACATACATTGAGACTCATGGGCTCAGAAAAATATATACATAGGAAAATAAACAATTTTTATGTTACCAGGGAAGAATTTTTAAAATCTCTTCAGAAGCTCTCAACTTTTCACTCATGCCAAAATAACTTCCATTATATTCATTTACTATGTGCTAGATCCTTTACATGTCCCTCCTCATTTAACATATGACTGTCCCCATTTTAGAGAAGAGTTGTGTACACACACAGAGAGAGTGTGTGTGTGTGTATATATATATATGTGGTATGTATGTATGTTTATATATTGTACATATATAAATGCATACATATGCATTTAATCTACAGATTAAATAAATCATCTGAGCTCAATCTTGAAGTGACAGAAATGGAATTTGAACCCATCCCCCTCTGAATCCAAATACTGCTGTGATTCCATCCACTAAACCAGTCCTTCTCAAAGTACTGGTTTAGTGGATGAGCTTTTCAAAATCCTGATTCCTGGGTCCCATCTCCAGAGATTCTGATGGGATTGGTCCAGAGTGTGGGGACTTTTAAACGCTCCCCATGTGCTTCGAATGGCTTCCAAGGCAGAGCATCACAGCTCAAGCCACCAGTCTACGTATCACCACAAACGTAGTGACGGGACCTAAAGGTATTATCTTTCAGTTCTCTCGTAGTTTAGACATCCAAAATGGGTGTTAATGGGCTGAACTCAAGGTGCCAGGGGGGCTGTGTCCCTTCTGGAGGTTCCAGGGGAGAATCCGTCTCCTTACCATGTCAGCCCACATTCCTTGGCTGGTAGTTCTCTTCCTTTCTCTTCAAAGGCAGCAGCGGTGGGTGGAGTCCTTCTTGATCTGCAGCCTTCTGACCTTCTCTTCTGCCTCCCTCTTCCACGTTGGAGGACCGTTGTGACTGAGCCCGCCTGGATAATCAGGGCAATCTCTCTATTTTAAGATCAGCTGATCAGCAGCCTTCATTCCACCTGCTCCCTTAATCCCTCTTTGCCATGCAACATAACACATTCCTAGTTTCTCAGGATTAGGACATTGGCATCTTTGAGGGGCCCTGATTCTGCCTACCATAATCTACTAGCAATTTCAGAATAAAATATAAAATCAGGGCTCTCCTGCCATTGCTCATGCTCACAGTAGGGAAAGCTAACAAGCCATGTGTTCATTTACAGGAGAGTCAAGTCGCAGCTTCTACGTAACTGCAGGCATGTCCCTTCTGTTCCCTTGTTCTTCTTTTCCGCTAGTAAGAAGAGTAGTGAGAGCCTGTCATTCTCTGGGCTTCCCACAGCTGCTGTCACACCACTTGAAAACAGAGCCCAGGTGACCAGCATTCCCAGTCCATCCCAGGACGAGGCAATATGTGAGCTGCCATATGCTCTGGTGGGTTTCGGCTGACACTGAGCAGGTGTGTGGCATCCGGGCCAAGCATCTGGAGGGTGGCTGATTCACAGAAGGGAGGTACCGTTTTCAATTTACGGGAGAAAGCAGAGGGCTGGTTTCTTCTCAAGCATTTTTAAAAAAGAAAATAGAAGTTGTTTCTGGTTTTCATTCTGAAAATCCAAAAGGAAACACTTTGAACCTGATGCTTTTACTGATTTAAAAATTATTCTCTGAGTTCCCCAACATTCAGAATCCATCAATTATCAAGATGCAGGAACTTCCAAATATTTGTAAGGACAGCACTATCATTATATTAAGCTATTGTGACAGGAAGGGGAGGAGAGCAGTTTAACCTCAGCCAAGGTGTGTGCGTCTGGGTGGGTGTGTTTTCTATGCCTTAATTTAGGATGCCTGTAATACGTTTGTAATGTACAGTCATGGCTCAATATCTATTTCTTACTCCCGGAGACCAATGCAGTTGCATGCCTGAGCATATTTATTTCTAAATACATTTATTTCTACAAATGGCTTTTTAAATTAAATGTATCACTTACGATGGGGGCAGTGGAAAGAGAAGAAAGGGAAAAGTTGAATGAATGGTACTTCATGAACAACCAAGTTGAGTTAACTGACATTGGCTCCAAAGAATTCATCTTAAGCAATGTTATTACCTCTGCTCCCATAAAAATGAATGATTGGGGCACATAAAATATGCGATCACCTTTTACCAAAAAATAAGCAGTTTAGACCATTTATTTTCATAAAATGGCACTATGCTTCATATGTCAAGCTGATGCATTTCCTGTTGTGACTGATTTTGGAGACTGTGAGTTGACAGTCTAAGTTCTAATTATCTGCACGCTCTTCAGCCTGTTATTGCAGGATGCCGGGCTCTCCCGGAGGAGTGTCAGAAAGGACGTTATGTCGGCTGACAGGAAACAGCTTAAAAGGATCCACTGGGCTTTTTTATGCAGATGATGCACAGTGCACAGAGGAGCCAAAGGGGATCCGAGAACCCTGACTGGAAGGTTCGAGTGTGTTCCATCTGTTACTTCTCTGGCCTTTTCATTAATGCTGCGTAAAGGCATCACAGCTGATGAAAAGGTATCTGAATCCCCTCTCGCCTGGCAGGCATGGGCATTCCTAGAAGCCTTTAAACTGCCCACCTTCAATTTCATGTCGAAATGGAGTTGCATTCTCTTGCGTGGCATGGGAATAAGCATAAATTGGTCAATTAGATGACCTTGGGTTTCGTCACTTCTCTCCCACTTGTTTACTGTGGTTCCATCAGAACTCTAGTTAAACTAAAAAGTAGCTTCCTCATCTGAAAAAAAAATTAAAAGGAAATCTCATATGATTAAATTCCAGGATGCCTTAGTTTCCTAGGGATGCCATCGTAAAGTACCACAAACCAGGTGGCTTAGAACAGGAGACATGTGTTCTCCTACAATTCTGGAGGCTAGCAGCGTGACGTGAAGGCGCGGCCTGCAGGAAGCCTGCAGGGGAGAGCCCTTCTTCACCCCCTCCGGCTCCTGTGGTCTGCCAGCAATGCCGGGCGCCCCTTGCTGGCAGCTGCAGCACTTCAGTCTCTGCCTCCATCACCACGTGGCCCTCTCCCCTGGGTCTGTCTGTCTGTCTCTGTGTCCAAATGTCTTCTCCTTATAAGGGCACCAGTCAGATTAGGGCCACACTTATGCAGTTTGGCCTCATCTTAAACACATCTTCAAATACCCTATTTCCAAATAAGCCTGCATTTCTGGGACTGGGAGGTAGGACGTTTTGGGGGCCACAATTCAACCCATAACACAGGGTAGTAACGAGATTTCTCCAGGAGACTCCAGTGCATGTTAAGTTTCTTCCTTCCTCCACATTGTCTCCATTGTATGTGAATGAAGAAAATAAATTGAAAAGGAGGCCAAAAAGGAACATACAGATTTGGACTAGAACCTTCAAATGCATTCAGTCTTTTAAAGGTTTAGAGAGCACAGATCTAGAGCCAGAGCTGCCTGGGTTGGAATTCTCCTTCCTAGCTGTGTAATCTTGGACAAGTAATCTACCCTCTCCGTGCCACAGTTCTATATTCCATAACATGGGGACAATTGTATCTTCAACACAGGGCTGTAATGAGGGCTAGATCAGTTAATATATGCAAAGTGCAGAGACGTGCTGGAAATGAGTGTTTCTTGTACTTGTTATTGTTTTGTGTGTTATTAATATTATTATCCACACCCTCAGCTCTCGCCTAGCTCCCTATTTGGGCAGTTCATTCATTTCCTATGGAAAAGAGTTATCAGAAAGCAGATAAAAGAAAAATTCCTTCCTGTATTTTGAGTTTCAAAAGCCTAGCTCTCTTGGGGAAATAGAAATGACTCAGTATTGAGGAAAAATATGATGAATCTGAACAAGGCTTCATGCTTCTGGGACTAGAATGGGTTCCTGAGCTGGGAAGAAGGAGATCATGGGAGGGATAAGAGGTGTAATAGACAGTGGCAGGTGTCAGAGAAACATCCTGCTGCCTGGCTCCGCTGTCCCTGCCTGAGACTGAGGCCCAGCAGTGGAAGGAATGATGTGAAGCTCAGATATGTTTGTGGAATGCAGGAGCAGAGGAAATGCGTGCTTCCTTTCAGGGTAGAGTCCCTGGGAAGGGCAAGACCCCAAAGAAGGGGTGACTGCACAATGTCTCCAGACAGATAAGGCTTGGAGAACCTCACAAAAATTCTCCATACCCAGCCCGGTGAAGGCAGAATGATTCTTTTGTACCTGAGAGAAGAACTGAATTATCAGCT
>JAQZBX010010136.1:15437-44915 GCA_029593785.1 Cabassous unicinctus
CACACACACACACACACACACACACACACACACACACACACGGAAAAAGAAATACGAGTTTCCATATACCCATTTCCCATTTTCGGTTTTGTTTTTTTTTGTTGTTGTTCTTAGGGTACATCCCACTAAGGATGTACAGACAAATTACTGTGTTTTATTTCACTTGAAAATATTTCTGCCCATGGGGTTATGCCAGTCTTGTTCCATCAACCCTCTCATATAACCCCAACCCCTAAATATCTGGATTATTCAAAGCAAATTCCAGGCATCACATTATTTTATTATTTCAGTAAATATCCATAAAGGTAAGGACATGCTCATAAAGAACTTAACCTTAATACCATTAGTCAACATAAAAATTTGCAATAATTCCTTAATATCACAAAATATCCAGTATCAAATATTCCTGGTTATATCATAACTTTGTTTTTATAATTGATTTCTTTGAATCAGGATCCAAACAATTTCCACACATTGTATTTTTATAGGTTTCTTTTAATCTATAGCATTTACCTCTTTCTTTTCCTTACAATTTGTTTGTTAAAGAAATCAAGTCATTAGTGGTGTCCTGTAGAATTTTTCACATTTTGAATTTTGTTGATTGTCACCCTGTAGTAACATTTAACATTTCTGTCTGTCTTTGTATTTTCTACAAACTAGTAGTTATATCTAGAAGCTTATCAGACTTAGGCCAATATTTTGGCAAAAATACTTAATAAATGCTATTTCATAATTCCAACAGGAGACACATAGTATCTACTTTTCTCTCTTTTTGTGATGTTAATAGCCATTGGTTATCATCACTTAGATCAATTATTTTACTAGCGGTTTGAAAAGCTGTGGTGCCTAATTCTTTCATTCCTTCTTCATTTGTTAGCTGGGATGCCTTTATAAAGAGAAACTTCCCTTCATCAAATATTTGGTTTGCATAGAGTTGCATAGGAAAAGCAGGTGAAATGTTTGATTCTTTATTTACCAGTTTTCAGAAAAATGAGAATTGGTTTATTAGCCTACTCCAAAGCTTACCAATGATATTTTTTCCTTTTTAAATTTTATTACGGCATCATTGACTTTTTACATTTTTGATGTGTTTCAATCCATACATTTATTATTCCTAAAGATGTTCAAATTGCTGCCTCTTGGTCCAATGGGGGTCAATTCACTTTGGCTCCTGAGTTCTTTTGGCATGGCCTTACTGAGTTCCCTTACTCTCTATTATGATAAAGTGTCAGGCTCCTCTTGTACATTTCCTGTCATAGACTTGAAATCATCCATTTCTCCAAAGAATCCTGGCTTCTTCCAGTAGGAAAAGACTTTTAGAAAACAAAGTCTGGGTGCTGATGGTGCTATTCCTGAGCCATTTCAGTGCATACAGCTATATATCCTGATATATATTGATATTTCCAATTCAAATAGAGAATTATAGGGATTTTATTTAATCTTTTTATACTAAAAATCTTAGTTCCTACTGACAGAAATTATGTTAAAATCACTGCTTTATTGTATCAGATCATATTAAATATATACTTATATGCATAATAGTTTTAGAATAACAATGTTAATATTATTACACAAAACAGTGTAAACTTTTCTTTCTGCAGTTTTTTGTTTGTTTGTTTGTTTGTTTTGTTCTTAGGATACATCCCACTAAGGATGTACAGACAAATTACTGTGTTTTATTTCACTTGAAAATATTTCTGTCCATGAGGTTATACCAACATATTGATAACAAGCAAGTTTTTTATTTAATTCTTTGTTTCAAGGGAATATTTTATTTTCTCATTTTTAATGTTATTTTTACTTTATAATTGAGGAAACAAGATTTATTCAGAGAAGTCTAGCTTCCATCCTTTCCTCTACCCTGTTCCCTCTCTCACTATGCTTCACTTTCCTACCCCATCTTCATGGGGTTGATATGAGGATGAACTGATTTAATGCTTAGACAGAGAATAGCCTATATTGTAAATATTCAGTAGCAGCTATGACTATGAGAAGGATATATGACTAGTAATCTTCTCTGAAGTGTCCACATTTGAATAATGTCTTCCATATTCTTTCAAGTGGCAACTTTGGGTCTTGATTGATCACTTGTTTGTGCAACTGAGTCCATTCACAAATGCCTCATCAGAAACATTAAGTTTCTACTTCAGTGCAGATGTGTTATGGTATTCATCTGTTGACATATAAATAAAGTGGGCAGGAATATTGCATAGGTGAGAAAAGTCCAGGCTTTGATGTATGAAAATTCTGAATTGAAATCTCAAATTTACTATTTACTAGCTATTTCCTGGCATAAATTATTTTTCCTCTCTGACACTTAATTCCCTGCATATATAAAATGGTGATAAAATATTGTTACTATTTTATTGCAAGAATGAAATGATCTGATGTATGGAAAGGAACCTACCTTGTACATAGAACATAAGTGATATTTAAGAAAAGTTTGTTTCCATTTTCCCTTTTAAAATTTAATCTATAATATTACCATCCCAGCTGTAATTGAGAGCAGTTAAATCTTTCTTTGATCAGCATTTACCAAATCTCTGTTCTGTTTACTTCTTCCAGAGAGCTCATTCTAGAACTAATTACCATCCATTTCTGTGCTGGTATGTACCTCCAGATCCCCCCTTCACCCTTCTCCACCCTGCTCTGTGCCCTCAAAGGCTAACCTATATGAAATGTATCAAAGTGCTTCCATGTCTTCACCTTTTCTGTTGAGTTTGGTCAGTGGGAGCCCTAGCAGAGATCAGAGTGTGGGTACCTTGTTGATTTGCTTAAACTCTGCCTATTCCTTTGTAAACAGCCTTTTGTTAAACTCACTTCAATTACTTAGTTTGAGTGGTGACTTCTGTTTCCTGCTGGGACCCCAACTGATACATTTCCAGTCAAGAAAATTATAATGACATTGTCAACTTAAAGGGCACATTTTGCCTCAATTC
The DNA here is from genome assembly GCA_029593785.1 of Cabassous unicinctus. Classification (NCBI taxonomy): domain Eukaryota; kingdom Metazoa; phylum Chordata; class Mammalia; order Cingulata; family Chlamyphoridae; genus Cabassous; species Cabassous unicinctus. The sequence goes on from JAQZBX010010136.1 coordinate 18,377, forward strand.
CTTTGGTTATCCCGAAGTCTCAAACTTAAATAAATTTGAATTATTGGAAAGCAAATATCTAGACTTTAGTAAATCATTCCTAAACAGCAAGTCGTTCAATGAGTTTTGCTTTAACCTCTAAGCCCTCAGCTTTTAACCAAGGGTCAATACAGGAAATGGCCATAAACCATCTTCAATAAATGAATTATTGAAAATAACATTCATTATCATGGACAATGTCCCCAACATGGTAAAGCAGAAAGAAACTTGGAGTCAGAAAAATACAGGCTAGAGCTCCTACTCTGTAATTTCCTAGTTACAAAACCATATTTCTTTGAGGCTCCATCTATTCTATAAAAAGAGAAAAATTTACTTATAGACTTGTAAGTACTTGTGAAAAAAAAAGAAATGACAGAACTTTTTAAAGAGCTCCATAAATATTCATGCATAATATATCATATACTTTTTGTGAGGAAGAAGATGGAAATCTAAACAAAGAAGCCAATCAATTAAAGAATTTGTCTATGCTCATATTTCCTCCTAGGTGAGAACTCTCATCCATCTTTGTACAGAATTTTTCTTTAATTCTGCACCCAAGCAGTGTTCAGAGTGATGGTTCCAACCTCCTAAATTCACGATTCATTCTTTGGATATCAGCAAGCTTCACATCTGCTTACCTATAAAAATGATGTCAAGGAAATATAACAATCCATCATCCTACAGTTTACTGGCACAAGAAGAAGAGAAAGGGAGGAAGAGAAGAGGAGGGAGAGGAAGAGGAAAAGAAGAAATACGTGAAGGGAATGGATTTCTTCCAAGAACTTTAAGTGCCTATTTCAACCTTTTCTCAATGTCCTTCCCAGGAAAGGGTCAAAAACTATTACCATCCGTACACTCAGACTCTGTCTATCAACGTTCTTTTATTGGTTCTTGCCCACCGTGTGTTTCTGCTGAAGTATTTTCTGCTCTTATTCTCCAGAGAGAGGGGCTCAATTTACCCTCTCAGCCATCACCACTACTTCCAGGAGACCACAGCCAAATCTAAGCCAATTCCAGGTCTTGTGCGAAACTATCCCCTAATTTGCGAAGTGGCAGGAAAGAAGCTTGGAAACAAGCCTTACCTGTCAGAATTGAGCGAAATTCTTCAACTATACAACTATTACCTTATTGCAGGCAAAAGAAAGATATTAAGAAAAAATACAAATGTGTCTCTGGTCAAAGGGAAAAATAGAACTGAGACAGCTGTCCCTCCAAGTGGAGGTGGTAGATTTTTAAACAACTCCCCAGGACAAACAAAGATCTTATTTGTGCATGATCAAGTACGATTCACCAAGGAAGGGGATTCACTGTCCTATCTGAAACATCCTTTTGAAAGGCACCTGCAGTAGTATTATGTCACATAAAACACCAGGTCATTAGGGGCTCTGTCAATCAAGTGACTGATTCCTCCAGATAGGGCTGGTGAATAAAGAAAGCACTTCTTGGTTTTAGTCTGAAAGTTACACTCCACCTGCCTCAAACTCTGGGATTTTTGAGAAAATGAGAAGTTAGCCTAAGCTACTTCCATACTAAAAGAAACATTTGGTCTCAAAGCCAGACTTCAGGAATTCTTTTGTTCAAGCAGAAGCCAATTCTTCAGGAATGTCTGAACATTCTTCTGGATTCCTTTATCTCTTCATCACAGAATGGCTTAGAGATTGCTGGTAGCAGCCAGTACTTTATTTAAAAATAAAAAACACTTTTACGCTTCTAAAACTACAGCTAAATCATCAAACTCGGGAAATTTTCTGATTCCTTGTTCAGATATTTAGTTTCTTTCCTCAGACATGTACTATGAAAATTTTTAGACAGTAGAATTGAAAGAATCTTGTCATGAGTAGTTCTCTACCAATCACCTACATTCTATCATTAACCTCTTACTACCCTTGTTTTCATCACATACTTGTCTATCTATTCATCCCTCCACACATTCATTATTCCATTTCAAAGTAAATTGCAGACATCTGAATATTTTCCCCTAAATACTGCACCAGGCATATCATTAACTTGAGTGCAATATTTAGTTTTCTTTTGATGTAAAGTTTACATACAATGAAATGCACTAATCTTAAGTGTCATTCACTGAGTTTTGTTAATGCATACATCTGTTGTAACTCAATCCCCTATTAAGATATAGAGCATTATCATCAACCCAGAAAGTTCTCTTGAACCCTTTCCGGTCAACCTCTGCCTCTACTTCTAAGGAGGCATCCCCTGTTCTTATATTTTCCCAACATGTATTAGATTTGCCTGTTTTCAAGTTTCACATGCATGGCCTCATACAGTCTGTACTTCTTTGTATAAGATTTTTTTCATTCGGCAGAGTGTTTCTGAAATTAATACAAATTGATTCATTCACATAATAATTTGTCCCATTTTATTTGAGGAAGATATTATTGTATGAATATAGGAATTTGCTTACCCATTCTCATCTTGACCGATGTGCAGGGTTTCCAGTTTTAGATTATTATGAATAAAGCTGCTGGAAGCTAAGAGTGCAAGTCTCAGTTTATCTTGGGTAAATAAGTAGAACTGGAATTTCTAGATCTTACCATAGGTGATATTTAGTTTCATAAGATGATATGAGAACTTTTCCGAAAATGGTTGTACCATTTTATACTCTGACAATATATGAACCTTCCACTTGTTCCACATCTTCAACAATTGATTTTATCAGTCATTTAATTGAAGCTATTCTCGTGTGTGTGACCTGATATATCATTATGGTTTTAATTTGCATTTCCTAATTTACTAATAATGTGATTATTAATTTTCATATGCTTATTGGACCCTATTTTATCTTCTTTGATAAAATATCTATTAAAATACTTTTCTCATTTTTAACTGGATGCTTTGTGTTTTTAGTCTTGAATTGTAGGCATTCCTTATGTATCCTGGATACCTTTCTTTGTCAGATATTTGTTTTGCAAATATGTTCTCCCTGTCTGTGGCTTGCCAATTCATTTTCTTAATGTTTTTGATGAGCAGAAGTTTATAATTTTGATCAAGTACAATTTATCATTTTTTAATGGTTATTGTTATCCAGCTAAGAAATCTTTGCTTATCTCTAAGTCATTAATATATACTACATTTTCTTTTACAAACCTTGTGTTTCTAACTCCATTTTTATCTCAAATTAATTTTTGTGTATGATGTGAGGTAAAGATCAAAACATTTTTCTATATCAGCTTCTAGTTATTCCAAGTTCATTGAAAAAATTTTCCTTTTTTTATTGGATTGCTTTGGCACCTTTACTGAAAGTTAAATGGCCATTTAGTGTGGTTCTATTTCTAGGCTCTCTATCATATTCCATTGATTTATTTGTTGATACTTCTGATGGTATCACACTGCCTTGATTACATTAGCTTTATAAAAAGTATCAAAGTATAAGTCCTCAAACTTTATTCTAACTTTTCAAGATTTCTTTGGATGTTATATGCACTGGGTATTTCCATGTGAATTTTATAAACAACTTTTCTATTTCTACAGAATGCCTGTTGCTATTGTGACCAGAATTGAATTGAATTTCTAGATTATGTTTTCTAATGCTATTATAAATAATCATTACTTACTTTTAATTTCATTTTCCAATTTTTGCTGCTAGTGTATACAATACAATTGACTTTTGTATATTAACCTGTATCCTGCAACTGGATAAACTCACTTTTATTTCAAATAGTTTTTTTGGTAGATTTCTCAGTATTTTCTGCATATATAATCATGGTGTCTGAAAATAAAGATGGTTTTATTTCTTTATTTCCAATCTGTGGGCCTTTTATATCTTTTTCCTTGCCTTATTGCACTGGTCAATTCCTTCAGTTCAGTGTTGAATTTATGTGATAAGAGTAGATACCTTGAATCACTCCTGACAGTAGGGAATATGATGCACATTAGGTAGAATGCTAGCTGTAGGTTTTGTGTAGATGCTCTTTAGCATGCTGAGGAAATTCTGTTTATTCTTTTTTTATTATTATTATTTATTAGTTTTTGTTTTTTGTGGTTGTTTTTTGTTTATTTATTCTTAATTTGAAGCAAGATTTTTTTTCTTTAACCATAGATAAGTAATGAAATCTATTAAATGAGCTTTAAAATTATGTAAAAGACCATATAGTTTTTCCTCTTTTCTGTAAATATGGGTGAATTACATTGTGTTTCAAATGTTAAAAATAACTTTACACTCTTGGGAGAAATCCTACTTGGTCATGGTGTCTTAACATTTTAATATATTGCAGGATGAGATTTGCTAATATCATGTCAAGTGTGTTTGGTTTAATGTACATGAGGGATATTTATTGTTAATTTACTTTTTCTATAATGTCTTCATCAGGTTTTGGTATTGGGTTATGTTGACTACAAAAAACTAATTGGACAGTATTTCCTTCTCCTCTATTTTTGGAAAGAATTTGTGTGTGTATCATATGGGGTTTTTCTTTTTAATGTTTGATAAAATTCACTAGTGTAATCATCTGGGCCTGGAATTATCTTTATGAGAAGAGTATTGATAATAAATTCACTTCATTTAATAGATATGGGGATATTCAGATTTTCTTTTTCATTTACTGTCTGTTTTAGTAAGCTTTATTTTTCAAGAAAAAAGTTCATTTCATCTATTTTTTTAAAAATGTTGGCATAAAATTGTTCATGATATTCTCTAAATATTCTTTCAATATGTCTCTCAGATCTCTATTGGTGTTCCCTCTTTTAATATTGATACTAGTAATTTAGTAATTCTATATTTACCTTGATCAATCTAACTAGGAGGTGATCGATTTTGTTGCTCTTTCAAGGAACCAATTTTTGACTTTTAAAATTTGCTGTACCATTTATTTTCTATTTCAGTAATTTTCACTGTTTTTTTTTTATTTCCTTCTTTTACTTTCTTTGATTATTGATTACTTCCTTAGAGAGCATTGATTTTAAATATTTTTACCTTGATTTACTTTCAATATATCTATGTCTTTGTATTTAAAGTGCCTCTCATATAGACTGCATATAGCTGGATTTTAGTTTTTTTTTTTCATTCTTTCTAACAACTGGACTAAAGCTCTTTAAAAAGGATGGTAAATTACTTCAACTTTAATCTAATAATATATATGATTGGATTTAGTTCTTCTATTTTATTATTTGTTTTCTCTTTGTCATTCTCTGGTTTTCATTTTCCCTTCCCTGTTTCTTTGGATTATTATTTTTTTTAATTTAGAATTCATTTTGATCTGTCTATTAACTCTCTAGGTGTAACTCACTGCAACATATTTTTGGTGATTGCTCTATTGGTGACAATGTTCATCTCCATTTTTTTAATATGTTACTGTAGAAAACTTGCAATTATAAAAGTCCTTTTAGACTCCTTGATCCTTTATGCTATGGTTACCATATACACTATATCTAGAAACATTATACAACCCAAAACAGCAATGCTATGTTTTGCTTTAAATATTCATATACATATTTCAGAGATTTAAGAAGAAAGGATGATCTTTTACATTTATCCCCAAATTTACCAGTTCCAATGTTTTCTTTCCTTCCTGAGGATCCATGTTCCATTTGGTATCATTTTATTTCAGCCTGAAGAACTTCCTTTAGCAATTCTTGTGGTGTAGGTCTGATGCGGATAAAATCTATTTTATTTTCTTTCACCTTTATTTTTGAAGATCAGTTTTGCTGCATGCAGAATTCTGGATTAACCAGTGCTTTCTTTCATCCCTCTAAATATATCATTACACTGTTTCTGGCCTGCCTGGCTCCTGATGAGAGCACAGTGTTAATTGGAATTGTTGTTTTCCTTTACATACTGTGCTGTTTTCTTCTAAATACTTGCAAAGGTTTCTCTTTATCATTGATTTTAGCAATTTTACTATTATGTATCTAGCAATGATTTTCTTCATATTTATCCTCAGCATATTTATATTTGCTGAGCTTCCAGAATTTATAAATTTCTTTTGGGCCATTATTTCTTAAAATGTTTTTTTCTTGTCCCATTGTCTCTCTCTTCACCTTCTGGGATTCCAATTATATGCATGATAGACTTTTAGTACTGTTCCACATGTCTCTGAGGCACTCTTAAAGTTTTTGAACTTTTTTTCTTTCTCTTTTTCATAACATATAATTACTATTGACTGTCTTCAAGATGACTGTCTCTTTCCTTTGTCATATTTATTCTGCTGTTAAGTCCATGCAGTAAATATATTTTTTATTTCTGTTATAACATTGCAATTTCCCTTTGGTTCTTTGTGATAGTGTCTATTTCCCACTGAAATTTCCAAATATTTTCATTCAATACAAGCATACTTTCCCTTACCCCATTCATTTTAGCTATAATCCTGCTGTAACATCTTTAAAGAATCCAGCTTCTTCTGTTCACCTTCCAAAGAAGCAGAAGCATTATCCACTTATTTTTGAAAGCTAATGCCTAAAAATATGAGATTTTTAGTGTAAAAAGAAAGGAACACATTCCTAAAATAATTGCAAGGTATTTAGTAACTACTATGTGTGACAGAAGAAAATTTTTGAGAAAGTGGCGAGGTTCCATATGATCCCACAGTAATATCCTTCTGTTAGAGCTTCTTCTAAATATCAGAAAATTTGGCACCAACGAGATAAGAATAATCGTATCCTCCATAATTTAACGCAAATACATTCCAAAAGAGCGATCAGTTGATCATTCAGCTACTGAATTAGTTAATCGAAAGTGTTTAGTTCCTTCTCACTGTTCTAAGAAATTAGAGGTAAATAAAAGAAGGAGAATCTTTCCCTCAAGGAGCTGAAATTCTGTGAGGAGGGCATGGAGAGATAAACAAAGAAAAAGTAAAAAATAAATAAGATATGAAAGGTAATGAAATAAAATGACTGAGAAGGGAAACTCTTTAAATACAGTGATTAAGGAAATCTATTCTGAGTAGGTGATATTCAATTTGATAAATGGATAACAGGAAGAAAGCAGTCATGAGAAAATGTGGGTTGAAATATTCTTCAAGAAGGAACAACAGCAAAGTTAGGATAGCTAAGAGGCACAAATACATCTATCAAGGCTAAAGGGCTGAAGTGTAATGAACAAACAAGTAGAGGGATGTTAAGATCCCAATCAGAGAGATAAGAGATAAGATCAGAGAGATAAGATCCCAATTCTGAAGGACAACATAGACAGAGGTCAGGTGTTTATAGTTTAGTCTGGTGGCAACAAGAAGCCATTAGATGGCTTTAAGTAAGGAAGTGATATAGTTTGAATAATGCTTTATCATTATTTCAACTGTGTGGGAACAAGAATGAAAAGAGGGATATCTGGTAGGAGATAATGATGGTAGTTGAGATAAGAGAACATGGTGGCTTAGGTTAAGATTGTGACAATAGAAATAGTAAAAGATGGTCAGCTTTTGTACATGATTTGAGGTACTACTTACAAATATTCATGAATTGATATGAGTGCCTATGTCTGAAAGGGAGCAACTAGGAGGAAGATGGGTGCCATTTTTTGAAGTGGGGAAATGTCGGGGTACAGATTGGAGGTGGGAGAAGCAAATTAATAGAACAGGTTGGGCCATATTCATTTTGAGATGCCCATAAGAAATTTAAGTAGAGACATTATGTGGGTAAGCCTGGTGCTCAGGGAAGAGATTTGGGAGGGAAATAAAAAATAAAGGCATGCATATATAGATGAGAAGAAAAGAAGCTTCTGACTACTTTTCAACTGTTGTCATTTCACCACTCAGACAATGAAGATAAAATCTGTTACCTGTTAATTTTTAGATGAATGTGTTGCAGTTTTTTAATTAAAAAAAAAATTAATATTCTTTTAAATTTGTCATGTGCAATGATCAAATTCTACATATCCCAACTGCTGGCTCTTTACTTCATTCCCTCCTCTCTATTTCCACTTCCACTATTTTGAACTTCATCATTTGTACTAGTATAGTTTTTGCCAAACCATCACAATCCATCAGCACTGATGATGTTGGAAATTTTTTTCTGAAATATGAGGAGGTTCCATGTCATGGAGCTTAAGTAATGCTTATGCATAAATTCTGACTTTTTAAAAAATTTTTAATTAAAAAAAAGATATTTAGATTACATAAATGTTACATAAAAAATATAGGAGATTCCCATATGCCCTGCGCCCCACACCACCCACATTTACCCACATTAACAACATCCTTCATTAGTGTGGTACATTCACTGCAATCGGTGAACACATTTTGGAGCATTGCCACTAAGCATGGATTATAGTTTACATTGTAGTTTATAATCTCTCCCACACAATTCTGTAGGTTATGGCAAGATATAGAATGGCCTGTATCTGTCGTTGCAATGTCATTCAGGACAATTCCCAAGTCCTGAAAATGACCCCCTATTATACCTGTTTTCCCTCTCCTTGACCTCAGAATCTCCAGTGGCCGCTGCCTCCACATCAATGACATAAGTTCGTCCATTGCTAGAATCACAATAAGTCTGTAGTAGAATACCAGTTAGTCCATTCTAGTCCATAGTTCATTCCCTAATCCTGAGGATTCTGGGATGGTGATGCCCACTCTACCTCTAATTGAAAGGGGGCTTCAGTCTCATACATTCAATAGATGGGAGTCTCTTGCTTGCAGTTGTAGACACTCTCGATTCCTTGGTATGTTGGTTGTCCATCATCACCTCCTTGTTAGTTGTCCTGGGTGACTGACTTGTTTGAAAACTTTGAAATATTAAAATATTCAATCATCAGTATATTTTTTGATATTTTCTGAATATTTTAATCTAGTTAATTTGTTTTTAAATTTCTAGGGTTACTGCTCCAACTCCCCTTCATTTCACACATGTTTGAATGCCTACTATGTGTCTATGTTCCGAGGGTAAACATATGAATAAGGTACCTCCTAGCCATAAAGAAACTCACAGACTAATATAAAAAAAGAGACATGTAAACAACTAATCATAATAAAATGTTGTCAACACTCAAATAGACATATGTAGGAAGAACATATAGGAGGGAGCCATTATCTTTGCTGTAGACACTGGGGGAAGTTTCTAGGAGAGGTGAGGTCAGAACTTGGTAGGATTTGAAGGTAGTAGAAGTGTACTTCAGGCCAAAAATAAGGGATGGGGAATTTGTGGCTAGATACTAACATATACACAGGCAATGGGATGCAAAAAAGCCTCTTGAATTTGGGGAAAGGACACTACAATGTGGCTGAAGTGTAAGTGCAGGATGAGACTTGGCAATAAATGAATGAAGCTGGAGTGGTAAGTTAAGGCCTGAGCATAAACTGCCTTGAAGATCTTGATTAGGATTTTGAGTTTTTTTTCATGGATATTAGGAAACCCTAGAAGACTTCAGAATATGACGATGGTAGGACCAGATCAGTGTTTGGAAAGACAACCCTCTTGGCTGTGTAAATGGGTAATCATTATGAAGGGGCAGAACAAGACATAGAGAAACCAGTCAGGAAGTCAGACTGTTCATCAAGGTACATAGCTTTGTAGTTTTATCTGGATTTTGTTCTCACAGTCCCTCTAGATTCAGTTTCAAGCCTTTTTGATCAGTTTCCTGTGTCTCCCATCAAAGCCCATCTTCTCCAGTTTTTAGAGTTGCAAGGCAATAGGTTGAGCCCAGAATGACCAATAGAGCTGAACAAATGCTGTTCAGGTTAAGTTCAAGTAGTCAGCAGAGGTGATTTGAGTCAGGCAGACCCTGATAGGTCTGAGCATGGAAATTCCAGCATTTGAACAGGTTGGGGCATCAGAAATATGATGTTTGAAAGCAAGTAACACAAAAGCAACCTCTGATCCTACAGCAAAGACAGTTCACTCTGCCCTCTGTTAAGCTCCCAGCTCTGCATGGTGAGGGCAAGGTTCTGGGGAACGTGCCTACAGTCAGAATTTCTAAATTTCTCTTTTTTATTTAATAAAATGTTACCAGGTCTTCTGGATGGTTCTTACATTAGTCATACTAACATGGAACATCCTAGATGACTTCAAGACAGTAGAAATTATATCTGTGGAGAAAGACACAGAAAGAACACATGCACTTTTGTAAGTTATCAATGATTATTAAATACCAAATGAGAGTTACTGTAAAAAAGTAAAACAAGAACTTTCACCTTGGAAGTGGGGCAGCATGGCAGGAAATTAAATGGCATTACCCAGGAAATGTTCAGGTTTCAGTATTGCTGCCCAGTGAGAGGAATGAAGATGGTGTCAATTTTTTTGTCTGGGTCCCAATGAGGAAATTGTTCTTTCCATCAAATGCAGCAGGGTCCCCCTCAAAGAGAGACATGGGTTACACCTGCTTTAATGGGTAAATAGCAGGTGTTTTAATACCTGTACTGTAGGGAACAAACTTGCATAGAAATCAATTGATAAATGTTGTACTCAACATAAACACTGAAAAATCCTTAGGCAAGTATTAATAAATACATTGACATTTCATGGAGAAGATCACCAAAGCACATGGAGAAAAGCAGCAGAATGTTGACCATGCCAGAAACGGAGGACTCAGAGCACATAGATGAAGCCTCAAGCATGCCCTCCTGTCTCCATTACAGCCTTAGTACTACAGCACAGTCTCTGACCTTGAAGAGTTATTCCTGAACTTTTCATCAGAACAGACTGCCAAAATGCCCATGTCATGTGGCCTCCAAGTGTACTACTTCATGCCAATGTTCTCTGTGAATCTTTGCAGCCCACATTCCACCAGCTTCCCTTCAGTGGTTACTGTCCAAAACATAAAGTCATTTCTCCTTACCCATATTTTCATCCCCTTACTGCTACAATTTTCCTTTCTGCTGGCCCCAAATCTTATTGCTCCTCTGTCTGCGAAACATTCCTAGTAAGACCTCTAAAACACTTAATTATAAACAAATCCTCCCATCTTAACCTCATCATATAATGATCCTTCTACCTTCCTTCCTAAGGATTCAGTTTTCATTTTAGCCCTCTCAAACAAATGCTTTTGCATTCTGCCTTGATTAGTGTCAGCAAGTAGTCTGATATTTCCTTTAACAATGCCACTTTCATCTACATTCTTAGAAAAACTCCTATTTCTATAACCTCTGTGCTCACCCATCACTGATATCTATTGGCTTCATGATCCTTTCTCTTCATTCATTATGGATTCTGGCCCCATATCAACTACTACACCATGATCAGGACTAATTTCTATGTTGATGAGCCATCCGGCATCGAATATTATCAGCACCTGTGATCTTCACCTCCACTCCATTTCACTCAAATCCAGTCATTCAGTTTTGTGACCACTACATAGATATTGTCACCATCTGGAATGTTTCCTCCTCTGAAATATTAACTTCCAATTTTTCACACGGACCACAACTTCCCAAGTCTCTCAATATCTTACCTTTTCTTCAACCTTCTAGGTACCCTGAATCCTTCATTTTTTTCCCAGTCCATCAGCTGCCATGTAACTTCTCAACCTTTTCTACCCAGTCTGGGCCCCATAGTAGGCCATTGAGGTATCTTCTCATTAGTACCCCCAGTTATCTTTTTCCCCATCTTTATACTTTACCTGTCTAGCATAAACCTAACTCTGCTTTAGTTTTTTATTTTTCATCTTCACTTCACTTCCACACTTGAATGTTTAGTGATTCTAAAAAGGCATACAACCCTGCAGGTTGGTAACGTTACAAATTAATGTTCTCCAAATTAAACTAAGTGTGGCTCATCAGTCTTTTTATCAGCTCTTGGTTATCTCCCTCTTCTATTTCCCACTTATGCTCTTCCAAACCTTCACTAGTCTCAAGAGTCTTACCCAACACCCATATTGTTCATTCTCAGCAATGATTTTGTGTCTCTTAGTTCTAGAAAACTGAGGCTTCCCAACCACTCTACCTTACCTACATTCACACCATCTGTTTTCCTGCAATCTCAGAAATGTGTAGCCCCTTCTCTCAAAGATACCTGAGTATCATTGATCTGATCAGTGATCTGAGTCCTTGAATACTTTCTGTCCTGACTCCACTTGAGCTTGACTTTTTAAATCATCCTACATCCCTTCTGAATTACTCTTTCATTTCTTCTCCTGAGCCAATAAACATTTTCAAGTTTTTCTTATCCTTAAAATTAGTGAAAATATCTCTTCAATCCTACATATCCCTCTAATGACTCTCCAATCTCTCCTCCTCTTCTAAACCCAGTCCCTTCAAGAGTAGTCTATACTCACTTCCTTTATTTCCTCACCTTCCATTCACTTCTTAAATCACTACCACCATGCCAGAAAACTAGCAAGTGCTCAAGTCAACAATAATCTTCAAAGTGTCAAGTATCTTAGATGTTTTTCAGTCCTTACTTACTGATCTCTCACATTTTAAACTATTCTTAAAAATCTCTACTCTATGGCTTCTGTAACACATCTACCTGTTTCCTTGTTCGTTTTTTTATGCTTCTCTTACAATATCTTCTTTCAAAGCAATTTTTTAAAAATGTTGAAACAATCAGAAAAGTTTTAAGCAAAGTATGAAGAACATCTTAAAAATATGAACCATTCGATTGTCAATTGCTAATATAATGTCCCATCCTTCTGAACAATTTAGTTTACATTCCTACAAACAAGGACATTCTCCCAAAAATCTACATACAATCATCAAAATCAAGAAATTAACATTGATATCTTAATACCATCTTATCCTTAAACCCCATTCAAGTTTTGTCAGTTCTAATAATGTTCTTTTTTTTTCTTCAAACTTTTCACTATATTTATTTATTTAATTATTTTATATATATTTTAAAAGATGCTTAGATTACATAAATGTTACACAAAAACCACAGGGAATCCCATGTTCCCCACCTCCCACACCTCCCACAACCTCCCACATAAACATCCTTCATTAGTGTGGCACATCACCTGCAATGGATATACACATCCTGGGGCTCTGCACTAAGCATGGGCCATAGTTCACATTGTAGACCACACTCTCTCCCACACAGTTCTGCATGGTATATGCTGATGTAAAATGGCCTATATCTGTCGTTGTAATGTCATTCAGGAGCAGTTGTAATAATGTTCTTTATAGGAAAAGCATTACTATATGCATGGTATTTAGCTGTCATGCCTCTTCAAACTCCTTCAACTTAGAGTAGTTTCTTAATCTTTGCTTGACTTTCAGGACCTTGACACTTTTGACAAATTACAGGCCAGTTAAATTGTGGAATGCACCATAAATTGGGTTGGTCTAATGTTTCCTAATCATTAATTTAGGTCATGCATCTTTGACTGGAATATAATTAATATAAAATTGTGTTCTTTTTGTACCATATCAGGATACAAACCATGTTGATTTTCCCATCATGAGTGATGTTAAACTTTTATTTTTAAATATATATATATTTTTATTTTTAAAGAAGCTTTAGATTACATAAAGATTTCATAAAAAATACAGGGGATTCCCATATACCTCGCCCCCTTCCTTTCCCACATTTTCCCATATTAACAATGTCTTTCGTTAGTGTGGTACATTTGTTACAATTTATGAACACATATTGAAGCATTGCCACGAACCATGGACTACAGCTCACATTATAGTTCACACTTTGCCCCGCACAATTTTATAGGTTTTGACAAAACGTATAATGGTCTGTACCTGTCATTGCAATGTCATGGTTATAGTGTCCAGATATCTCTAGAGCCTCAGGAGCCCTGCTATTTGAGGCACTGTTTACTGTGACAGTCAATGAGATCCTGCTGAGATGTTCATAAATGTAACCTCTGGAATGACCTCCCAACTCACTTTGAAATCTCTTAGCCATAAAAACTCATTTGTATTTAATATTTCCCCCTTTTGGTCAAGGTCTTTTTCCAGATGCATTGCTAGTCAGTGCTTGCTAATAATCCCTCAGTTCCAGGGAGTTATGCCCCATGCCAGGGGAAGGTAGTGCATTTATATGGTGAGTTTGGCTTAGAGAGAGGCCACATATGAGCAACAAGGAGGCTTTCAGGAAGTATCTCTTAGGCAATATATAATACTAGGCTAAGTTTCAATTTCACAAGAAAAGGTTCATAAGTACAATTATTGATATCAAGGGCCTGGCATAATGGTCTGTTCTCCTTCGATCACTTAATCAAAGTTGTATCTTCCAATTACTCTTTTTTTCTTTTTAATTAATAAGTGTTTTATAAATAGCTATATTATCAAATTTTTAATTAATTTGTGAATAATTTATATCAGATTGGACACAGGGATTCCCATTTTTTTTCACTGGGTTATAATCCATTACTGTCATTATTTTGATTTTTAAATTACTTCAAATTTGGCCAGGATGACTTCTTCAAACTTGGCTTTTCCGTCCTTTGACATGTCCCCATTATTCTTTCAGAATTTTCTTACTTTCTGGCAAAAGATGTCCATATTTATCTTGTACTTTCCCTACTCAGATGTGGAATCCATAATTTTTTCAATATGACCTAGTTCTTTTTAATAAAGAATGATATTTAGAAACCAATATCTGGGTGCTAGGTGTGCTCATTGCTATTGGGTTATCAATGCTGCCAGTGGACAGGGTTATGGAATCTATGTATGTATATTCACACTTACTTGAATATATAAGCACATTTACATATGATTGATATATTCAATAGATATATTGAAAACCATAAGTTTTACTCTAATAACTTCAATTCCAAACCAAAACCACAGGTTCCTTTTTAGTTTTCTCCCTTTCCATAAATGTGACTCTTTTCCAAGTGGCTCCCACTATTAATATATTTACTTAGATGACCAATCCTCCTGCATGTAACCAATTTTCTGTTGCTGTTTCGGTACTTCCAAACACATAAGGACACTGTCCTCATCCAATGGGTCTCTGATACACTGAACTAGAAAATCCCTTATGCAAAAATCTTCCTTGTCTCTCTTAATATTCAATGTCCCATATCAAGTTGTCTTTCCCCCTCCCCCTGCATGGATCCTTCCTCAACCCATGGAAGCTCCAAAGATCCATAAAAGGTAGCCACTCTCATCTTACATGGATGCCTCCCTTACCCTTCTTGGGCTTTATGATTCTGCACCTGACCAGTCCTTTAATTATACCAAACCCTCTGCTGAAATGCCCTTCCCCAATACCTATATTTGCCTGACTAACATGCTCTCAAACTTTAAAATTCAAATTCTTCTACATCCCTCAGAATGTATATCCAGGCTGATTTATGTTCCTATTCTTTGTGATTGCATGGTATCCTCTACATATCCTATACATATCTCCAGTAAAATGAACTCTATCTTGCCAAATTCAGTGATCAATTTTCTGTTCCCATTTTCCTTAACTCTCTGCAGCCTTTGCGAAAGATGACCACTTCTTCTTTGAAATACCCCTTGTCTTGGCTTCTCTGATATCAGTCTTCTGTTTTTCCTTCTACAACTGGCTGATTCTTTTCAGTTTCTTTTGCAGGTCATCCTCAACAGCCTCCAGTTAAATGTTGGAATGCCCCAGAGCTCAATCTTCAGTACTCTTCTCTTCTATATTTAATCTATTCCTGAGCCATGTCATTCACAACATTTGCTGAGTATGCATGATGATTCCCACATCTATATCTCTTGTCCTGACCTGTACCCTGAGATCCTGGGTATGTAATTACCATCTCAAACTTAACATTTTCATAAAAGCATTCTTGATTCTTACTTAGTCTTGTCTAAGTTAATGGCAGCACCATCCATTGGTAGCTCAGTCCCAACCATAGGGGCCATCAATCCAAATATATTTCAAATATGACCACTACTCATTATTTCCACTGCTATAACTCCAGTCCAAATTGTCACCAGTTCTTATCTAGACTTCTGCAAGAGCTTCCTACCTTTCTCCCTATTTCCAGTTTGACCCTTCTGGTCCAGTATCTGGCCTGCGTCAAGTTAAATCATAAACCCCCAGCATAAATCAACCCCCAGCATAATACCCTCCAATAGCTTCTAATTGCACTTAGAATAAAAACCAAACTCCTTAACCATGACCCGCAAACCCCTGGTGATCCAGCCTCTGCCTCCCTCTCCAACTTCACTTCCATCCACTATTTCCCTTTGCTAAATTCTAAAAACACTGGCTTTCCATATGTTCCTTTCCCCTTCTCTTTCCATTTCTTCCCATCTCAACTACATTCAAATTTGTGTTCCTCCTCTCTGACGTGTTTTTCTTCTGATCATTGCACCCCTATCCTAACCACCATTTCTAAAATATCACAGCCCTCTACTCCAGTCATTCTTTATCCAATTATCACCTTTTATTTTCTGCATAATATCATTCTTTAAAAATCATATTTCTAATCACATTTGTATGTTTCCTTATTTATTTGCTGCTTTATTCACTGGAATATAAGCTCTATGTGATCAGAGACCTAACCTGCATTGTCTGTCTTATCACTTCTGTATCCTCAGGGCCTACTATAGTGACTAGTATATAGTAAATGCCCCCAAAGGCTCCTGCTCTGTGGGGTCCCAGAACAGCTCACTCGGGCAGGATCTTGTCCCCACTCAGCCATCTTTTGGGAGAGAGATGGTGAGCGCCCACTTAAATCGACTCCATCTTGCCCCCTTTTTAGTATAGAGTAGATTTACATGCTTTCCCCTCTTCTCCATTCATACAATAGATTTTGAACTTCTTGAAGCTTTCTAGTACAATACCTAGCACACAAGGATTGCTAAATAAATGCTTATTAATTTAATAAGTGAACAAGGTGATTCTTTTCACTGGTTCATTTGAAGAGAGAAAATTGGAGTTATTTTGTGTTATTTATGGTGCATTACATATAACCCACATCAACTGTGAATTAACTTTATATAGTTCTCATGCCAGGGTAGCAATTCAATCATATTAAACTAATTGCTTTGCTATCTTTGTAAAGCCCTGAGTTAGAAGACCTTTACAGGTACTGGGATAGAGAGATATCTATCTCAGAGGTAGCCAACCAGATAAACATCCTTCTCAAAATAGGGTTGGGTTAGAACTATGATTGCCAGAGGTGCCATGTCTTATAATTTCACTCAAGTCTATGATCCAGTCATATTCTTATTTGTTTTTCTCTGATTGATGCTCTTTAGTCTAAAACCCAACTATGAATAACCATTGTGGTAGTTCCACACCCATCACAGAAATTATCCAAGGAGTTATAATTTGGAGAAAAATAAAAGATTTGGAATCTAAACCCATTTCTTGGATGGGTAAAAGCAGTGGAAACATATGGAAAAGTTGTCAGGAAAGCCCCATTCTCCATAATCAACATATTTGAACCAAGAGTTTGGCTTGGGTTTACTAGCACACTCTTATTTCAAAATTATTTCTAATTCGTCTGAAGGAAAGAAAGAGAGTCATTATCAGAGCCCTTGGCAAGTCTTTCATCCACACTATACCTGCTTATGAACTTGAGTGAAGTGAGTTCATCTTTTTGTGAGTTTTGCAAGGAGGCAGGGTCATATGGAAGAAAGCATAGCTGTGTGGGTGTGAGCAAGATGTTTACCAGCAGCTCCTTTGGCAGTCTTCTCTCCCCCACTAATGGCAACAACATTCTTCCAGTTCCAGCCTTGGGGTCATCCTGGGCTCCTCTTACTCCTTATCCCATCCATCTGAAAATGCTGTCAGCTATACTTTACAAATAAATCACAAATAAAGCCACTTTCTTTACTTCAACTCCACCACTAAGGTCTAAGCCACCATCCTCTTTCATCTGGATTATTGCAAAGACCTCCTAACCCATGTCACTACTCTCAGCAGCCAGAGATCTTTTTAAAACATAAGTCAAATGATGCTACTCTTCTTAAAACCTTCCAGCAGGCCCCATCTTATTCAGAATAAAATCTAATGTCTTTACAATGGCCTGCAAGATCCTGTACAATCAAGCCCTATAATCTCTTTACTCTCATCTTTTATAGTCTCTTGATCACTAAGTCCACTGCAGACAGCCTTCCTCCTTGATGTTCTTCATACACACCACGTATACTCTTACCTCAGAGCCTTTGCACCTCCTACTCATCTCTGCTTGGAACACTGTTCTCCAGATGCCAGCTTGGCTCACTCCCTCACCTTTTTTTCTTTGCTTAAAGTCTCTGCCTCAGTGAGAACCTTCCTACTGGATGAGTACAACCCCCTACTTAGCCACCAACGTACCCCATTCCCTTTCCTTGCTTTATTTTTCTCCATAGCATTTCTTGCCATCTAGCATATATATTTTATTTATTGTTTATGACTCTCAAGGAGAATGCTAATTTCCACAAAAGCGTATGTTCTATCTGTTTTGCTTGATTCCGTACTCTCAACACCTAGAAAACCTGAAGTGGATAAGGCATCCAATAAATATCTATTGAATGAATGAATCTTCTGAGGCTAAAATGGAATAATATATGTATTATTAAAATGGAATAATAATACATGGCAAATGGTAAGTGTTCAACAAATATCAATTCTATCCCCACCCCTCTCATGTGTGCCATAGGAATTGCTTTGAATTGCATATCATTATGGAAACATAAATGGATTCAAAAGGGACCTGTGTATACAGATAAATTATTCAAACAGCATAATTTATAGAATCAAAGACCAGCCCAAATATTTCTGGATATATCCTTTTGCCTAAAATAAATAAAACATATTGTTATGGGTTGAATTCTGTCCCCTAAAAGATATGTTCAAGTCCTAACCTCAGTCTAATGAATGTGACCTTATTTGGAAATAGATTCCTTGAAGACAGGATTAGTTAAAATGAAGCCAAACTGGATTAAGGTGGATCTAATGGAGGGCAAGACCATTGCCTCATGTTGGGACAGTAGGACAGAGAATTGAGCCACAGAAGATGACTCTTAGGCATTGAAGACTAATGGAATTTTCCTTAGTGGGTTGCAAACTTACTTTAGACCAGTAACCCCCTTTTCCTCCTAACTTCTCCCTTTTGGGATGTAAATGTCTATCCCATGACTGTCCTATCATTGGACTTTGGAAATGGATAACTTGTTTTATAGGTACACAGATGGAGAAGAATTTTGTCCCAGGACGGAATATATCCAGAGTCTCAACCATACTTGATTTGGATGATTTAGAAGATAAAATTTTGGACCTAGAGTTGATGCTGAAATAGGTTCTACTTTTGGGGATGTTGAGATGGGGTGAATATATTTCACACATGGGAAGACATGAGTTTTGGAGGAATGAAAGAGAAGACAGTTATGGATTGAATTGTGTCCCTGAAAAGGCATGTTCAAGTCCTAACTCCCAGACCTATGAATGTGACCTTATTTGGAATTAGGGTCTCTGAAGATGTGAAGAGTTAAGATGAAGTCAAATGGGATTAGGGAGGGCCTATATCCAATAAGACTAGCATTCTTATAAGAAGAGGGAAGTTTGGACACAGAGACAGACATATACAAAGAGAAGTCCATGTAAAGATAAAGGAAGCAGAGATTGGAGTGATGCCTCTACAGTCAAAGAACACCAAGGATTGCTGGCAAACATGAGAAGCTCGAAGAGGCAAGGGAGGATTCTCCTCTACAAGTTTCAGAAGGAGCATGGCTCTGTGAGCACCTTGATTTTGGACTTCTGGCCTCCAGAACTGTGAGACAATGCCTTCTGTTGTTTTAAGCCACCCAGTTTGTGGTACTTTGTTATGCCAGCACTAGGGAACTAAGACACGCTTTATGATTTACATGTAATCCAACCTGCATAAGTGGTAGCAATGGCAAATAATAAACAAAAGTTCAAATTTCCGGACTTTACAGAGAATGACAGGAGAAAACTGTGACTAAGTCTCCTCTTACGTGTGAGGATGGATAGCACGTGGGTTCAAATCCTAGCCAACTTCTGATTATCTGTGTTGCTTGGGCAGGGAATTTTAGGTTCTTGGAGCTTTAGCTTTTCCATCTAGAAGATGGGGATACTGATATTCCCTTTGTCAGGATGTCTTAGGGATTCTAGAAATAATACATGTGAAAGAGAACATCCCAGTGTTTAGCTGATGGAAAATAACAACAAAAGTTAATTTCCATGAACCTCTAAATCTTGTCCTTTTCCTTTAACTGTAGACAACAACTGAAGGGAAATGTGGTCACTTTGAACAGGGTCTGTCCTGTGGGTGCACATGATAGATTCTGCCTCTAGAGTAAAAACCGCTGCCATCTGTTAAGATCTTCCTCTTAGCCAGATGCTGATTCTCTTTTGATATGTGTAACAACTGTACATGTTTGTCGTTGCCATTTTCCACATGTGGCAACCAAGAGCCACAGTGATTAAGTCCCTTGACCAACATCACATCACTAGTAGTTGGCCAAGCCCAAGTCTCCGGACAGTGGGCTCTGAGTTGTTTCTACTACACCACACAGCACTCAGCACAGGAGCCAGCATCATCCAGAGACCTCATGTAGCTGCCCTGCACATAGCATAGCCTTGGCTTCCTGGCTTATTTCCCTGACTAGAGTTCAAGCACTCTGAATGATTCATTCCTGTACCCACAGCACCTAGCATTGGAGGTGGCACAGGGAGAGCACTTGGGAATGGTTTGCTGATTGAGTAAATGAGCATGGACTGAGTTACCCATCAGCAGACAGTGGTTACTGAGCCCTGCAATGGGATCAAGACAAGCCTCTTCAGATTGCATCAGAGCCACCTGGGCAGCTGGACACCTGACCAACCCAAAAGGCCTTTGTGACATGGTCTGGGCGGTCCACCTAGCGTGAGCCTCTGTCACCTCAGAGGCCTGCTCAGCACTTAATGCCCGGGGCCAGACACTTAACATAAGAGCACTGCATAGATTATCGCATCCCAGGTAAACCCAACAGACCATTTCAATGTACTAGAACCTATTTTAGCTCAGGTTTGGGACACATGGTTTACACATGTCACCAGTTGTTACTAACAACAATAACCATAAAAACTAGACTCTGTATAGCAAATGGCAGTTTTCACAGTGCTTTCATATCCATCTTCTCTTTTAATTCTCACAGTAACTGTTCAAGGTAGCTCTGCCTCACCTTCTTTTGCATTTGAGTGTACTGGGTCTCAGGGAGGTTAAGTGACTTGCCCAAGAACACACTGATAACATCACTAACTTCGCTTATTTCCTGCCTGCTCTGGGTCGTATACTTTGCTGAGCTGACCCCTAGCATTTTTTTAATTTTCAAAATGGCCTCACGATGTAGGTAATATTGTGTTTCATGTGTCATATGTCACAATTGCTAAGAGACAAAGCCAAGATTATTCCCTGCAGCCGCCCAGTGCGACGCAGTAAGTGGCAGAAGCAAGCTCCCAGCTCTCAGATCCCTGCCTGACCTTGCAAGCAGGAGAACCCTCCAGCCTAAGGACAGAGTCCCAAGGCAGCACTGACTCCTCGACTTTGTTGTTGTTGTTGTCCTTAGCTGAATCTTCCAACTGAATATTTCTTGACCGTCACTGGTCCTCAGCAAATCTGAACGAAATTTCCGCAAGCAATTTTTCTTAAAATAAATGTTTAATTTCACCTTCCTCTAATCCATCTTATATCATTATGACAAACTTGTCTTCCTATATACAGTATTTGATATATCGCTCTCTAGTTCAAGACAATCAATGGTTCCTTATTCCCTACTGTGTGAACTCTAACTTCCTAACCTGGCCTTTACCTAACCTTCTCAATACATTACCTACTTTTTCCTAACACATACCTTTTATCTACAAATTCCTTCTTCTCCCAAGAAGTCTCCTCTTGCTATCCCTGCCTCACTCACTTCTCCCTGTTTCAAACCAGGTTTCTTAGGGATCAGTGCCATAGAAACACACAAAAGTTGACAAACCATAAACTTTTATTTTTCCAAGTATGGACCTTGAAAAAAACTTTAGTCTCACAGTCATTTCAAAAAGTGAGAAAACATTTTCTAAAATAATAAAGGGAAAACAAAGAAAAATCATAAGATCAAAATAAGGAAGAATTTGTTACAAGGAAAGGTCATTTATGTATGTATAATAGATAGTTATAAATGGAAATGAAATATAATATTCAGATTATATGTGCTGTATAACACATATGAAAATTAAAGCATTGTCCTTATTTTCTGTCCATTTTGAGATGCCTTGATGAACATTTCATCACTGACCAGCATCTGCCAGAGCATAAGAATTAGATCTTTTATTCCATCTATTTTTATCCTCAGGAGCATACTGAATGTTTCTTGTTTGATTGCTTAGTTTTTAGTCCTTTCTCGTAGCTAAATAAGCTCCTTGAAAGCAGACACCACATCTTGTTCTTCCTCTGTATTCCCTACAGGACTTAACTAGAAGAGAGGGCAATGTATATGGGTTCGTATAAAATCAAGACAATCTGAAATATGGCAGGCAATGCATCTTGGGGGACAATTACCTCTTGGGTGAAATAAGAACCACCTAATTCACCCCATATTAGCGCTCTGGAATGTAGCCCTCCAGCCTGACCTTTTAGTGACCCTCAACTTCTCAGAGCCTGATCACCTGACGCCTCCTACACTTATCTTCCCCATAAATCATTTCATTCAGGGTGCCCATTGTCCTCTCAGGGAGGGCAGAAGAGATTTTCCTAAAAGAAACACATCAAGGCAAGAAAATATTTTCACCTCAAGAATTAGTTTGTGTTGTCTGACAGAACAAGCAGGTAGATTACACAGGAAGCCTTGAGCCTGTGCCTCTGCAGAGTGAGAAAGATAATTGAGAGCAAGAATAAAACACGGCATAAGGTTCCTGGCAGTGTGAGGGAACCCACAAAATATTCTCACCTAATTAAGCGTTTAATGAGGCCATCCTGGAAAAGCTGTTGTCGTTGCTTGTAGTTAGCGTTATTCGCTCATCAAAGCCTTTACTTAGAGAACCTACTGCCTGGGTACGCCTTGACCACTCACCCTTTCCCTCTTCTTTGCACCCTGATATTACGTGTTTGGTTAATGGGCCTTGTCTCACAGCTCTCTCCCTCTCAACTCTTGCCCCCTCCCACGCGCTGGCCGTCCAATAAGTCTCACCAGTCTCGGTTCACTATTTCTTTTCTGTCTTAACTATAACATGACTACCTGTACTTGTCTCCTACGAAATGTGTGGCTCAAAACAACAGAAATTTAATCACTCTCAGTCCCGGAGGCTAGCAGACCAAAGTCAAGATGTCAGCAGGGCCACGCTCCCTCAGATACCTGTAGGGGACAATCCTTCCTTGCCTCTTTCTAGCTCCTGGTGCTTGCCGGCAATTTGGGCACACATTGGCTCGTCGAAGCACGGCTCTGCCTCCTCCGTTTTTTCATGGCCTTCTCTCTGATGTCTGTTTGCTGTCTCCTCTCCCTTATAAGGATGGTTTAGGACCCATCCTAATCCAGTTGGGCCTTATTTTAACTAATCATATCTTCAAAGACTCACTTCCAAATGAGGTCACATTCATGGAACTGGGTTAGGAGCTGAATGTATTTTTGGAAGGACACAATTCAACCCATAACATTATCCTCTTAGAGACCTGATGCAAACCCAGCCTTCATCTTTCAGCCATGCTTACCACGGGGATAAGAGGGATGGACATCAATCACAGCCTAGAAACTATGCAAGACATTATAAATATTAACTGACATATTCTTCACAGCAGCCCAATGAGATGGGTGTTAACAACCTTGTATTATAGATAAGTAAACAAAGCACCAGAGAAATAATTTGCCTAAAGCAACACACTTATGATGAGATAGAACTGGACTCCAAACCGTGGTCTGCCTGACTTTAATATTTTGCTCTTCTTTGGCCCACCAGGTTGTACCAGCTGCCTAGTTGTTTTTCAGGTACATAGAAGATTCTTGTCTGAAGAAGAAATGAGCAAATAACCCCCATCCCTTAGCTGACAGCCACTATAGAGCCAAGAGAGATTAGTGGACCTGCCAGTGAAAAATGCTCCACGAGGATCAGTTGTCTTTAAAACTGGTTCACACAGGAACTGATTCAGACTGATTAGGAGGCTAAATTATAGGCGGCAATAAAACAGCTCAGTTATCGTTTGAGTTAAGCCAGATCTAGGTTAGTTTGTATTCAACCAACCTTATAGGACAGCGGTTGTGCCAATTAAATGAAGAACATAGGTAAAAGTACACAGCTGGACCTCAATACATATGCATTTAATCACTTTGACATTCAGGTACAGCCCCTCACGCAGAAATCCATATATTTGGCCTGTTCTGTATTGTAGACACATATCGACACCATGTTGATCCACATAAAATAATAGCTATTTGACTGTCAGGAAAGGTAGAAAGTCTAACAAACTAGGACAAGGTTGCAACAATGGAGAGTCATGAGAGAGTCCGGAAAGTCATGCAAGTCTTCTGCTGTCACCCACTTTGGGACCAGATTGTCAAGTAAGAGGTGACAGAAAAATGTTTGCAGCCTCCAGCGGAAATGGCCTGTTAAAACTGGCCTCCATAAAGTGTTTGTTCCCGCTACAGAGCGAGTTGTGAGGCAGCCTCTGACCTGAGAAGAAACAGGGCTACCTGGGATTTATGGTTCCGTGTTCTGTCATCTTTTAGTCAGGGAGCAAACTGCCTCACATTTTCCTCCCACATAAATCACCTTTGGTTCTCCTTCTATCAGGAGGCATGAACCTGTCAGAAGATGAAATTCGAAATAGCTGATTGTTTCCCATGAAGCCTCATGAAGGGCGGCATCATCTCCAAAGATGACTTCCTTGTGCAAGGAATTAAGCTGGGATCCTAGAGACTTAGCTGGTGAAAACGGCACCAATGGCTTTTTAAAAAATTTTAAAAAAGCCCGGCACTGTGCCTTATTTTAAAACACTTTCCTCCTATTATAACCAGGAGCATGACATTCTACTGATTTGGCTGGAATCACCGATAGAATTGCATCTTTCAAAGCTAGAAGTCACATAGTCCAGGAAGAAGAAGTGTAGGAAAATTGATGAAAGAAAAGTTACCACTGCTGGGAGATGAGGGAGAATGCTCGGGAAGATCATAACGGCCAAGTATGGAATTTGGGGCCCAAGGGCAAATCAGAATTCAATTATCCAACTGCTACATGACCTTGGGCAAATCAGCTGAGCCCTTTGAACCCTGGTTTTGGAATCCCTTTCTGTAAAACTGGGATAACAACCACCTATGGAAAAACATTTATGTTTTGCAATTCAAATAAAAATTCAGCAACTCACCTATTTGACCTAAGTAAACTGTTGTTTCCAAACACTAAGCTTATGCTAAGGATCTGCTTTATTAGCAGAAAACAGGTGCTTTGCCTCAGAAGCTTCTGGTTGAAAAATGGTTAGAAGAGAGAAGATGGCATAATCTAACATGACATTGGGAGGCCAGTTCAGTAGATAATACATAGAATTTCTCCATTTGGTTAGTTTGTTTCTATTTTGATGGGCGGAAGGGGAGTATATGTGGTGTGTTTTATAATTTCAGGGAATAAGTGGGTGGCTTATTTTTCACAATTTCTACAGTTGTTTTCTTGTGGTATCATGTTTTGTGTCTCCTCACATTTTAACAGTAACAATGTTTTTTTTTTTTCTACTTTTTTTTTTCATGCCTCTGGAATAATGGGATATTATCCTGGCATATTAGAAGGGAACTCCTGATGTGGGATGGTTACATGATGTGCTGTGAGGAGTCCTAGTAATTATTGGAAGTGTAAAATTCTAATCAAATAACTTTTAATACATTTCTAGGGAACTAGAGAAATCCTTCCAATAATGGGAATAGTAGATGGAAAGAATTAATACATCAGTGCAGAAGCCCTGGTTGCACTGTTATGTTTCCATAGTGTTATGACAATCTATAAAGCAAAATGATCCCTCAACTGTCTTCATGCAAAAGAGGTTTACACAGGAAAGGGTATGGACCAGCTCTTCCCACCACTCCTGGGGTGGCTTTAAAGGATAATTACCACTGACACCTTCTATGAAGCTTTGTACTTTTCAAAAGATTCGTTCATGTCATCTTGTTCAATCTTCACCACAATTTGGTGAGAAAGGCAAGTCCATTTAAAGAGATGGAAACTGAGTCACAGGGAAGTTGACATTTGACCACCTTCACCCAGCCAGCAAGTGAAGGTCCCATGACAAGTCCTCATGGTTCCATCCCACCCCACTCTCCACCCTTGAATGACTATAGGAAACAAAATCTCCATTGGTTGCTCATATAAGATTCAGGGGCTTCACAACAGGGTAATTATGTAGCAAACATAAATGAAGGGTTTCCTGAATATCATGTTTAGGAAAGAGGAGATACGTTGTGAAAAGATAAACAACTTCCTAAAAATTAACAGAAATTCTGAGGAGCTACAGGGATTTATAAATCTATGCCCTAATCCAGTTTCCCAATACTGCTGGAATGAATCTTATGATAAAATTGCTATTCTTAGTTTTTCTGAGTATTTTGCTTTGTTTTTCAGTTTTTCAAATCATAGATCTCTAACAAGAGAAAAAATTTCAAATTTCAGAAGAAAGAATATTAAATATAGATTCATACATCATATGGGTTGCAAATTGAACAAAATCAATTCAAAGAATGTCAACAGTGTTTTCTGAGTGGGTGGAAATTTAAATATTTTGCTTGGTGTTATCATTTTAAATTGAAAAAAAAAAAAA
>JAQZBX010010137.1:0-44810 GCA_029593785.1 Cabassous unicinctus
AAAATATACTGAAATTCCAGAAGGTTATGTGATTTGTCCAAAGCTATATAGTACATGGCAGGCAGAGCTGGGAATAGAAAAAATGAGGCCACCAGCTACCATAGCCCATGTTTTAAAGAAAGTCTGGAGGGGCCAGTGTAGCAGTAAGGAAAGAACTTTGTAAGATTAGATGATATGTACAAATTAAAGATAAAATAGTGCAGAGTGTAGACTTTGTTTATATTCTTGAATTATTGTAAACACATTCAAAGAGTGTATTTAGAAATTCAGCTATTGGAATGATTACCATTTTCTTTTGTAAATAATATGCTCTTGGGGTTAAGTTTACATCAATGAAGATCATAAAAGACACTCAAGGGCATTTTAATTAATTCAATGTCTATGACATGGCTGTCTATTTTAAAAATCTGTACCCCCATTAGATTTTCCTTACTCTATCCTTTGTAGATTCTCCCCAAAATGTAAAATTGGGGTTTCTCACTAAGTGTGGGGAAAAAAAAAAACAGGAAAAGTTTATAGATAAGATTTAAGTGAAATTTAAGTTGAATTCTGGAATTACATCTACTTTTAATCCTGGAAGAAATAATATTTTAGTAACTACTTAAAAAGTTCAAAAAATAAGACAGGTGCATTTTCCATGATAATCAGGAGACCATGGCTAATATTTATTGGCATTGAGAGCAATTTTTATTGCAAATGAAAGTGTGATATTTCAGCCAACAAACACACCAAACATATAAGCGGAAGAAAATCAAACAAATAACAAAGGAGCTATGTATTTCATATATAACAAACATCTGGATAAAATAAATGTTAATTGAACGCTGTGACTTTTGTTGATTTTGATGAGAAAGGGTTGAGCAGCACTGAATGCCATTACTCACTAAGACTGTTGCTTTGAACTGTGTAGTGCAGTGGGAAAAGCTTTGCACTTGAAATTATTTACACCTGTAATTGGATCTGTTCCTATCATATACAACTTTGGGTAGTTTATTATACCTTTTAGAGCTTTCTTTTTATTGTGTTTTGTTTTGTTTATAAATATTGGAAATCATAATCCGACCCAGTAGAGCTACAGTGGGGTATAAATGAGCATGTATCTGGAGGCTCCTAGAATAGACCCTGGCACCTCAAGTGTTCGCTTAGTTTTCTCTCCTGAATACTCAGCCTGGATCTCCTATTATGCCATTGCACTGATGTGAGCAGGACATATCCATAAGCTCACAGGAGGTGGGCCTGTGGCATTTCCCGTGCAAGAAAGGAACTTTTGATGTGTGTATCACACCTGGGGTTGGCCTGCATCTTTCAATCTCTTGGCAGAAGCTTATTTTTGATGTTCAAGCAGTTTAGACAGGAGTAAAGATTTTCCTCTCTTTTCTTTTGGCATTGTTTAAAATAGGAAACTGGGAAAAGAGATTCAGTGATGTAACTGATACCTGTTTGGAAAGTAGAATAGGTGAATCAGAGTAAGTAAGAATGAAAACACATTTGATTATTCCCCTGAGATGTGTACGAAAGAATGCAGGTGATTTATCCTTTTTACTTTGAGATATATTAATAAAACCTTTTGATTTTAAAACAAACTAAATGGAATTTTAATTCTCATATATCTATCTAGAAAATGGCTTTTTATTAAAAAGAAAAAGAAAAATATCAAAAAGAAATAAACAAACAGAAAAGAAACCAAGTTGGGCTTTTTATCACCTACAGTTAATCAAAAAGAAATATCTGTTCACACACACACATACAAAATCATTAAATTAAGAGTTTAGTTATGGGGACAAAGTGAGCATCTAACCCTGAGCTATAATTTAGGGTCTCATATTTTTTATTTTCTGACTTTCCAATTCTATTTAAGCAGAGAAAGAGAAGAAAGCTGGGATTCATTAAGCAAGCTATTCCCCATGCAGTGTAGCAGCACTTTTAATCTATCAGAGTTCCCTGGAGTCCAATCTTGTTCACACCCTGCAGTTACTTCAGGTCAAAGCAGCCTGTACTTATCCTATCACTGCAAGAAGTATGAGCTGTCATAGGTCATCAAAACAAAAATTGGATTTAGAGAAATTATTCTTCTACCTTCAGAACTATTTTTTGTAATTAAGTCTATACGTCCACTATATTTCTAATAATCAGCTTAAGATTGTAGTCTTTTCAGATAGAGCTCTGCTTATCAATGCCAAATGAAAGCTGTTGATATACACAATGAGTATCATCCTGAGCTAGGCAGCACAATTAGCAAAGGAATAGAATAAGTTATTTATTTGTCCTAAAAATAATGCTAAAAATAATTCTAAATAACTGACAATGCAAAAGAAATAAACTGTATCTAGACAATAAATTGCTAAGGGCAAAGGTGTTTGATCATCCTTTATTCATAGTTTCCAGTTACTCTCCAATTATGGCTTTCTCTAATGAAAAGGGTCTTACTATATCTAGGTAGCTTTGAAAATTTGCATTTATAGTAATGATGAGCCGGAGTGAAAGACATAGCCCAGTCACTGCTATTGGGTTTTCACTTCACTGGAAGAAAGCGCATAGAATGCCTGTTCTACAAGCAAGCTGTAATAGGCTAATCTAACGTGACTACAAGGTTGCTCAAGGATTTGACAAATAACTGATCAATTCTTCAGTAAATTTGTGTGGAAAATGCACAGCCTTTACACTGATTGCATAACAAATATGATCAAAGGAAAGGTGTTTGATTTCAACTGTTCAGCTTGAGTGTAGTTCTGGAGTGGGGGTGGGGGGAAGCCAGTGGATCACAAGACTTTGCTCAGTGATTTCAATTCACCTTTGGCACCCAGAAGATAAGAAGACCCGCACTAGGGCTTAATGATGTCATCCAACAGAATGCAACAAGGACTCTTGCTTCCTGGGAGAACTAACAGAAAAAAATTGACATGGCTCTTTTTACGCCACTTCAACTGTGTAGGGAAATTGTTAGTGTGTAGGAGCACTTCATTGACCAAATGCAATGACAAAACTATGTGGACACGCATCCTGCTGGTTTTAATCTTAGCACTGCTTGAGTCTTGAAGCATATCCATGTGAGGCGAAGAAGAAACACATAGCAAATGCCTTCTAAAAATATGTTTTATATAACAAAAACTGGCCTCTGTTATTGAGATTGCTTTACATTTTTTAGGCCACTTAAAGACCTGGGTTTCTTTCTGACTGTCTCCCACAGGTAGATTTACCTGTGTAAATCTTATTCTGACTTCTAGATTTGGGTCACTATCATCCCTTCCAGTGTGCCTTCTCCTACCTGCTCAGAATCAGCTTGCTGACCAGGCATCCTGGGTTTCTGAGCATCTGTGCATGCCTCTGTTCTTATCACTTATTACTTGTTGGCAAAAAACTATTAGTTTCCCATTCAAAAGGAAACCCCCTCCCTTTCCTAAAAGAACCAGAATTGTCCAAGTGTCAATATGACCAGATATAAACCAAATATCCAAGGCTGATTTAAGTGAAATGTCAAGTGACATTCACTTTCCAAGCTTCCCTTGCACTAAGGGATGGCCCTGTGAGTCAATTCTGGGCAGAGAGACAAGAGAAGTCTATTGGAAGGTTTCTGAGGAAGTCTTTCCTTCCTGATTTAAAATAAAAAAATAATAAATAGTCCCTCTTTCTCACATACTGCTTTCTGCCTTTGAGCACAAGTTAGTATATGATATTTGGCTCCACTGCAGTATAATTGAAACCAAGAAGCAGCAAGATTTAAAAAAACACAGAGTTGAAGAATGGAAAACACTTTGGCCTGTGATGACATTGTTAAAGTATTGTGAAATGAATTCTGAAACTAAGTATGGCCAGATTCTTGTTAAGTAAACAATAAATGTCTTTACAGTTCAGAAAAGTCTGGTTTATTTTATTACATATATTTCTTTAATAAAAGAATCACTGAATTTAAAAGTTACAAAAGAAATATGTTCATTAGCACAACAAATACCTATATTATTATTTTAATATATTATTACTGGTTACAAAAAGCAAATGTCAATATGAATTAGATTAAAGATTTATACCCATCTTCCTAAATTAAGTCTTTGAAACCATAATGATTGCAATCTGATTGTTGATTGACCTGGATCTTTGATTTATTAAATCGTGTGAATGGATGCAGCACAGATGTCACTATTAATTGTGTTATAAATTTACATTCTTATTAATACTGACATGCCATATAAATGCATAATATGTTAAATGTACCTCTGCTGAAAACTTCTGTTTTGCAATATTTTAAACTGAAGTAATGTTGACTCGACATACTTATGCAAAATGCACTTCATATAACAGAATACAAAACCATGAAAAGTAAGAGATGTTCAATACATGGATTCCATAATGACAGAAACAATAAGCAAATTCAATCTAGATTGCGCCCTTACATGTTTTAAACTTTCCAAATGTCAGTTATTTAATTTATCTAAAAAGTCATGGTAATTGCCTAAAGTCATAACAATACTAATATCCTTTAATGAAATAAACATGAACGTCTCTCTCTTTCTCTAAATGCTGCTTAACAAGTCAAGTACATTTTCCTCAGGCACTAAGGCTTCTAAAGGTGTACAAGCCCTACTAGAGAAAGAAGAAAAATACTGGATAAATACTGGCAATTCTTAAGAGAAGCTATGGTAGGTTGAGTTATATACCCCAGAAAAAAAAATTTAATCCACATTACTGTGGGTGTGAACTCACTTGTAAATAGATGTCTTGGAGATGTTATTTTTATTTAAGGTATGGCTCAAATGAATGAGGTAGGTCTTAATCAGGATTACTACCTTAGAAAAGGCTAGAAACACTGTTTACAGCTTAAGAGGTACATCTATAATCTCACCAAGTATGAGGAATAAACAAAATGAGCTTGCAACTTTAAATGAAGTATGTATTTAATAATTATCACTGAGACTTGGTAAAACATCCATGACTGAACTATCACAGTGGTTCTCAAATATTTTGATCTCAAGAACTCCTAAAAATACTGAGGCCCCTCAAGAACTTTTGTTTATTGGGTTGTATCTATGGATATTTACTATTTTAGAACTTAAAACAAATTTTTAAAGCCCAAGTATATCAAACACACATGACATTATTTATGAGAGCAATGAGATCATACATCATGCAGCCTTTGGAAATCTCCTTTCCATAGGTGAAAGAATGAGTGGAAAAGGCAAAAAATAATAATAATAAGTTCTAGTATTACTGTGAATATAGGTTTGATCTTCCAAACTCCCAGAGGGCCCCATTCTTTACTTTGAGAGCCAATGGACCACAGTAATATGAGGAAAAACTTGGAGCAAAATAAAAAGACCAAAGTTGCTGTGAGGGGAATAGCTTGTCAGGCAAGTATGCAAAGAGAAAAATTGCTGATTGCTAAAAGAAAGAGAGAAAGATATTCTATATAAAGACTTGCAACTTGGACAATGATTTTCTAATGCAGATTAAAGCTGGCAGTGTTTATGGGTACATGACATACCAGGGAATTGGCTAGATGACTCAGTTACCTAAAACTGAGACTTGCCTTAAAGCCAATTTTACCATTCAGAAAGTAGAAATAAAGAGAGACAATGCTTACTCCTGATTTAATTCTGGTATATGAGAAGCTGATTAAGTAGTAGGAACCTTTGGAAGATGTGAGCTTCTCATATTTAAAATTATTAATAAAGCTATGATAGAAAGAAATTTTAGAGGCATAGAGTTCAAAAGTTCCAAGAATGGGAAGTTTTGGTATTATTGCCCCAATTCCTAAAAAATATGACTAATAAGGGATGGAGGAGTCTGAAAATGGAACTCTAGTAGTATAATTATATATAAAACTAATAAAGAAAAGAAAAGGATAGGCATTCTAAAGAAAATAGGTTCACAAAAAAATTTATGATCTCAGAACTAGAAGTGAGTAAATAAAATGAAATAAAAAAAGGAAGGAAGAAAGAAAAGAGTGAGGGAAGGAAAGAAAGTCAATGCTATTATGAGTCAAGGTATAAATCATACCATTTAAATAAGTCATGAAATTCACAATGTAATCATAAACTTTCTAATTTGTCTATGATGCTATAATACCCAATATTTTACTTGCATAATCATCTTCAATCACATTTTTATCTTTCTACTTTGTGCTGCTTTATCTTTTTATCACATTGAGATATATATATATGCTGTCACTTTTTAGTTTTATATCACTTTAAGGTAAGTTGTTGAAACATTCCTTCTTGTAACAACTACAATACTGCAAAACCAAATTTATAGTCCATCCTCCTGTTTTTACTTGTACCTTGCATGCTCTTTAAATATTACGCCTATAAAAGAAAAATTGTTTCTAAGGAAATCAACAATATTTCTTTCATCACAGATACCCGGTAAAGATGGGCAACTTATATCAGCAAATCCACCGATCCTGAAAGGATCCTAAAACTTGGTAAAATCTGAGGTAAATCATAGTAGCTACTTTGTAAATCATATTTATTTGCTCAGTTGTTTTTTTTTTCCCTCTCTTTTTCCCTCCTGGGTTCAATAACCTTACTGAACACTCTGCTTATCATTTCCTCACTTCTCTTCATTATTCCTACGTAAAAGATTTAACCTAGCAGTCAGTTTTAAGATGTTGGTTGCAACAAGAAACTGCTGCAAATAACTGGTGGTTGCTGTGATAGCAAAATTTGCATTATAATTTACAAATGTGTCTTCCTTTGCAGAGATACTTAGCTATGATTGAACAAACCCTTTTACACAGCACATTTCCTCACAAATACATAGCATAGCCTTTTGGGCACTGGCCAAAGTGTTTGAAGGAGAAAATAAAATGTTTTCATTCATAGATGCCCAGAACATAAAATAGATTATTTAAATGGTATAAGTAGAAGGTGCGAGATAGTCATCTGCCCTTGGGCTGAAGGAGCAAGGACAGGTGGCGGTTGTGTTATTACACAGCTACAGAGGGTCGCTGAGCATGGACTGAAGGCTGCATTAATAATGTAGCTTAGTTAACTTTGGCCTTAAGGGGGAAATGGTTTTTTATCCAAATACAGGGGTAAAGAATATTTCTCCCTCTTAGGTTCAGAATTCCTAACCTAAACCATAGTTTAAACCTCAGAGTTTTATCTGTAGGGTGTCCATCCCAGGACAGAACTGGTTTACAACTGTTGTCCCAGAGTAATTATTGATAGTGCCCAATTTAACTCTCAAATATGTCCCAGTTTGGAAAACAAATTACAGGGCCAACTTACGTATACAAGGAAAGTCTTGGGATGGAAGAAATTGAGGAGGGAGGATGTTAGTGAGAGATTAACACTGGATGGCCAAAGTCTGCTCTAAGGTTTTGCAGCCAAAGGGCTATTTCCCTGAGGAAATTAGCTGCCTTACTGCTTTAGAACGCAGGCTTGGGAGAGGGAAAGGTATAATTTGTCCCTCTCCCAGATAAGAAAAAAATAGAAGAATGGCTGCTCCAAGCAGTGCAAGCTTCGGACTAAGTAGCAGATTAATGCAGTAAAAATACATGGACTTTGGCAACAGATGAACATGGTTCAAATCTTGGCTTTGATGCATAGCAGCTGTGAGACTTGGGCGAGTTTTAATTAGCCTCTTGCCTGAAGCCCCAGATTCTTTAGCTGTAAAACAGGAAGACTATACACACTTTACAAGATAGTTGCCAAGTTTGAAGACAATATTTGTGATGCACAAAGTCAATGTACAAACTGCTCCTATTACTATTAAGCTCTAGGCACCATCAAAACTATTAATAACTAATATTTATTGTATACTTCCTGGAAGGTAAGTCCTGTCTTAGGCTCCTTACATATGTATGTGTGTGTGTGTGTGTGTGTGTGTATACAATGTATCTTCAAACAAATGCTTATTATCTGTTATTTGTCCATGTGACTCAGAGAATTTATGATGCATATACACCTTCTCAGGGCTAGTAATTGGCCAAGTTAGGGTCATAGTTCAGGCCCAAATTATATATTCTTAATCTTTGAATTACCTAGAATTTAAAACCCTCTAAAGAGAAAGACGATGTTGTTTTATTCACTACTGTATTGCCAGTTTCTGGAGTAGTGCAAGCTGATGATTTAAGCATATGTGACAATAGAATACATAAATACTGTTTATATTTATAAATGCCAAGGGTTGTAGATTCTTTCATCATATTTATTCATCTAATATTGCCAATTTCTTTTTACAGTATCTGTAAGTGATTTGGGCAAAAAAATAAAATAAAATAAAATTCTCTTTTCCATGATTTAGCAAAACCAAACATAGTGATTTAGAAAGAGACACCCAAGAGACGACTACAGAAAAGCAATGCTTTACCAAAGCAGAGTTTATTTGCTCATCTCAGAAACAAGGCACACATCTCACTTATAACCAAAAAGACACACATAAAAAGCATTAGAAGGTAAAACCTTTCCACTGGAGCAATGACCTACCACTAAATGACTTTCTTCATTTCTCCACAGAGATGGGAAACTTCTCAAAGTTTAAAGCACTATTAATAAAAACAAAGCAATATGCTCCAGCCTAAACATATCTGAGAGTGAAAAAAACTTGCCAGGAAGCTGCTTAGGAATGCTCCCTGATAGAATCTTTTTCTCTTAATCTAAACTCAGTCTTGCATGTTAAAAACTCTGTTCAGAATGGGACACAGGTTTAGACTCACTAATAGAGAAGCATTCTTTATCATTCTAAATATATTCTATAAGACTGTAGCATGGGGAAGCCATGCTACGACTAGTCGGGAGTTTGTCCAAATTCACCATTTTCTTGGTAGGGGCTACAGAATTTAAAATGTTTTATTTTTAAATTATTTTTCTGAATATAGAATTGGAACATAGAGTGGACAGAGAGAATAGGATAATGAGAAAACACACGGATGCACTTTTGCTTGACATTCTTTAAAACTCCGGAAGGAGAGAAACATAATTGTGAACCTTTGTTTTACTTTAATTAAATAGTAGAACTTGCTTTAAACATTTAGACAGCCTTGAGTCTGGAATATTGAAATCCAAATGCATACATTTTTCTCCTTGTCCTCTTTTCCCCCCTTACTCCCTCTCTTCTTTCCCCCTCCTCCTTTTCCTCTTCCTGTTCTTCCTCTCCTTCCTCTTCCTTTTCTGTTTGAAAAAAGTAATGAAGGAGGCCATGTAGTAGAGTAGGATTACGTTAAAAGGCATCAAGCAGCAAACATTTTTCTGGTTAGCATGACCATTTCTGTTTCAGTTGATAAATTTTAGCTGTTGAGGTTTTCGGGGGGGGGGGGGGTGGAGGGGAAGGAATCTTCACTGACATGAGGGAGAGAAATCTTCCTACCCATAAAGTTACAGAAATATATTGAAAAGATGTTGTAGAGTAATGCAGACAGTACAGAAATTCTTTCGGTGTAAGGATTAAGTAATATAATGGAAGAAAGATAGAAAGGAATAGGTTGGGAGGTGGGGAGATGATAAAGAGATTAAAATGAGGAGGAGTGTGTGTGTGACTGGTTTGGGTAACCACAGAGACATTTAATGCTTGAATACCA
The DNA here is from genome assembly GCA_029593785.1 of Cabassous unicinctus. Lineage (NCBI taxonomy): Eukaryota > Metazoa > Chordata > Mammalia > Cingulata > Chlamyphoridae > Cabassous > Cabassous unicinctus. The sequence continues at coordinate 9,515 of JAQZBX010010137.1, forward strand.
CACAAACTTTGATAAATGAAGAAAAGGGAGCCAGGAAGCCTAGAAAACATCCATAAATATGAAAGAATAAACACAGGGCTTAAGAAAAAAAAAAGCATTATATTTCAATGGAAAATACCTTTAACATTGTTATCTTCCTACAAATTTCATACTCTTTTAAAACATGATTTAAGTATTTGCTGTATTTCAAAATCTAGTTTCATATATCAGATTCAAGGGTGGGTTTTTTTTTTTTTGGTATTATGCTAATTATCATCACTTCATCCTACTGAAGAATAATTTGCAATGGCAAACTAGCAAGCTCTTTAACAACATGAATTCCCTTCCACAATTAGGTTCACCATAAACATCATAAAGTTTTCAACATTTTCGATACCTTAACATCCTCACAAATCAATATGGCTTTAGAATTTCTATGTGTCCCTAGAGCTTCCTTTAATTTTGTAACCAGCACAAAATTAGGAGGTTTCTCTAACATATGCATCCTAACAACTGATATCTGCCAGATTGAAATCCCGGTATTGTAATAGCATCAATGGCTAGACATAGGTTCCCAGGTGATCCATATATTCAAAATTATCCCATTTTTTATTGATGAATCATGAATGTGAGACTGGAAGCAGAACGTGGTTGTTGTGACATCTGTGCCTCCATCTACGGTGTCCAGCAACATCGGTACCTAATAAGTTAGTTATTAGTCCCACTGGTCTAAGTATAAAGCTCCTCTGCCCCAAATCCCTGGTAGACACATATGCCTACTCCATATTCTGAAAAGTTAAACCTGGCAATCCTATTTTAAGGTTCCCAGTAGCCATCTAACAGCAGCAAGCAGCAGCAGCAGGAAAAGAATGAGCTTTGTCTGCCTTTCCCTTCTCTTGAGCAGATGGCTGGCTAAAACTCACTTCACACAGGAAAGCAATTTTAGATTTTTAACTTGGAGATCAAGTAATATACACTTCCAGCCAAGTATTAAAAAAGTAGTCTTTGTATATTTTTTTATCTGTAAATATAATAATGAAAATTTTAAAAATTAAATTGTATTTCTGGAGTCTCATTAAGTCTCTATTAAAGAGAAAAAATCTCAATGACATTAAAAGTATGACATTTTTAGGAGGACTGCATTGTAAAATATGGTTCTTAACATAGTTTTTAAGTGCCTACATCTGTAGCATGTTCATTTTTTGAGGGGGAGGAGAAACGGCTTAAAATTAAAAATATATTCATTTACAACTAATGAATGAAAGTGTATTACCGCTGGTAATGCTGAACTTTCTTGAGTGGCCCCTGGATACTGCAGCTTGGGTCAGTGTTACTTTATGGTAATTTTGTTTAGTTATTAGGGCCACTTTCACGGCCAGATGCTACTGTTCAAATAATGATTTCTGATGTTTCACAAAAATGGAAGTCCAGAGATTTGGAAACTTGCCAATTCTTGCAGTCTAACCTAAACCTCCTGCAGAGGAGGCAAGCTCCTGCAGGAAAGAAATGCTGTGAGGTGGGTTAAGTGAGAAGCTGAATTTCAGTCTCTGAACTGGGCACCTTCTGAAGAGATTGTGAGTTGGAATCCTACAATTCTTTTTAGTCCATAATTATTTGTGAGCTATCACAATGGAAGATAAAATGCTGATTTATTTATCTATTTTTGCAAAGAAAGATGAAGGTTTTTTTTGTTTTTTTGGTTCATGTTTCTCTGTTACTAAACATCTGGAAAAATGTCTGACCAAGAAATGGGCTGCATTGATAGGAAGATTCTCTTAAACTTACAAGTTAAAAAAAAAAAAAAAAAAATTCTAACTGACAGTTCTTCATGCAAATTCAACACCTGCTTCTGTTAGTTCCTGTGGAGGTAACAGTGAAGTTAAAAAGAAAAGATATCCATTAGGTTTATATTTTATTTTCCCTATTGATTTTGCCCCTTAAATGTCTGAAATTTACATTATTCTTTATACCCACCAATTTTCTTTAGTTATAGATTACAGAGGAAAAAATATTTTGGCCTTCTCAAAGACTACAGTGTTCTTTGTGATGGCTGACATCTCAGATCAACAGAAAACTTTCTTTAAATATGATGAATTGGATATCATTTCTTAGTGTGTTGCTTTAAAGAAATATCTTTTATCTTCTATCTTTGTCTAAACTATTATAGAAAATACCCTGAAAGTTAACCTATTAAAATTTTAAAGACCTGTCTAACATACTTGATTTTGATCAGTGAAAGTAAAAATAGATGTCAGATAGATATATAGATAAAAAAAAGAGATAGATAGATACAGAAAGAGAAAGAGAGAGAGAGAGAGACAGACAAGCAGACAGATATTCAAAAATAAACACCTTGTGAGGCAGGAAGTAGGGAAGAGAAACACAATATATGCATATATTAAAAATGCATTTTTATTCTGACATGTTTGCAACTTTAACCATGTAAGACTGACATTTTCTGAATGGATTTACTTATATGTTGAGCTAAATAGCTACTTATGAATGCATCAATGGATACCTAAATCCAACACTATTCACTAGAAGTGGGGTTGCTCTCATAGAAAAAGAAATAACATTATCACCCTGCAGAGTATTTGCAAGCAATTATGTCTCCCTTAAAAATAATCAACAAATTCTCTGATCCAAACAGAGAGAATAAGAACATATATCAAATATTCTCTGCTATTGAACTTTTCCTGAGAGAACCTATATATAGAGATGTCAAGCCTGTTTGAGAAAAGATATTAATAGTTGGAACTCTGAACAGGTTACATTCAAAACTTGCAGTTACAATATTTTAAGAGTGATGTCACTAAAAGGACAGCTTCCTTAGTATAAATGTAAGGCAAGTAAAGCAGGAGGATTTTTTTATAATGTGCCATTCTTTAGAAAGACTATTTCTTTGATTCCTGCATTTTAAATAGAATCCTTACAACCATTCCTTACTATGTATAAATTAAATAATCTCTTTAATCTAAATACTCTTTTTCCCCTTCAGTAGGGATTGATAATTGAGACCTGAATATAAGATCCAGTCAGATAATTGAACAATGCTATTAAGTCACATTCTTTTTTTCTCAGGCTTAGAATCTTTCCATACCAATCCAAATGTTGGAACTTGCATACATTTTTTAACATTTTTGTTTTTTGCCTTTGGCTCCCACACAATTTTTGTCCTTCTGTTAATCTGGTGTGACGTTGGGTAGCTTAGAGCTTGGATGTGGTAAAGTGCCCTAGATATTCAACATGTTTTATAGGGAAAACTGAAGCCAATGCTTGTGCTAAACAAAACACACACAGGGACTATGTTCATTATTTGCTGCACCTATGCACGAAAATATATTTTCAGCAGGGTCTGCAGAGATTTGGATTAACAAACCTTGTTACTGTTAACAAGTATCCTGTGGCTAATTCCAAGTACATTGTTCTGCAAGTTGACACATATGCGACTGACTTAAACTGTCACAAAATAAGAATCTTACGAGGAAAAAAATGCGCGTGCTTCGAATTCATTCCCTCTCTTTCCATATCTTGCCATTTTTCATATCACCATCTTACTTAATATCTCAAGAATAAATGTCTTGATTTTTAAATACTTAAGCCGAATTTAAGCTATAAAATGAAATCATTGCAAATATAATGGGTTCATAAATATTAAATCACTTACTTGAATTTTTCTATGTTTTTACATATACCTACATGACATAAATTTAATATATACCAACAAGCGAAATACTGATTTTCCTTTTAGGTTAAACTGTCTAAGAGTCCTCTGACTCTTGACCATTTTTTTATTTGCAAAGTCTTTGCTCTCAGATTGAGCTCTAGTAAACTGAGGATGGAAAAGATTTTAATTTATATGTCTGAACCAATTACTGACCTGTGACATGGGTCAAACCAGCAAAAAGTAAGTGGCCCTCCAAACCATATGATGACACCTGAAGTTGTTTAATTCTAAACTTTAAAATAGTCCGATTGTTTTCTAATCTTAAGAATACATTTTTTAATTATTTTTTTGTTTTTAAAGAAGATTTAGATTATATAAATATTATATAAAAAATAAAAGGGATTCCCATATTCCCCCCTCCCTCCCCCTCCCACACTTTACCACATAAACAGCCCTCTTAGTGTGATAACATATGTGACATTATGAATGCATTTCATTCTTTCCTATATAAAATTATTATCTAGCTCTTCATTCAAGTACCTGAATATTGAAAAAAAAATCACATTCTAATTTAAACGATTCAAAGACTACATTGAAAAAAACTTTTTTAAACCAGACCTATATTTAGTGTAGCTCATTTCTTTTCATCTCTTTCCTAACACTTTAAATTTCACTCTGCAATTTGGAACAGATTTGACCAATTTGCTTTCATGTGTCAGTGTTTTTCTACTGCAATGAAAATAAACAAATGGGTTTGGTTTTCCACAAAACTGTGGAGATGCTGACTTCACAGGGACTGTTAATTACTTTGGCCATATGTCACATTGTACAGTTCTTACAGAATAAAGCCGTGTCTGGTTTATTCAAACTTTACCTGAGACTCTTAAGGCTGCATTAGGCCTCACATCAATAAACTCCCTAATGAAGAGAAAGGATAGTAGCTGTTTGCAACTGTCCTTTGATGTGCTAGGGACACCTGTTGTGAGCAGAGCCACTAGCAGGTGAGAATTACTTTATGATTCTGAGGTGGACCTTGTTATTTTAACTTTATGGAAACATAAATTTATTTGCTTTGTACATTTAACTTTGTATGGCCAATGATAATGTCTAATAAAGTCCAGAAATTATAGAAGTTTAAAAGCTTAGAGATTTTGCAGTATGGCATTAAATATTGCTGAAAATGTTGAACATATGTTATCGCTTAGAGATAAGACTTGCCCATGTGTTCAAATTGCTGGTACAATTCCTCACTATAATTTTTTACCAGTTTTAGGAGTGTAATATTTCAACACGAAAACTATTATGTCACACTTTTAATTTTGACCCCCAGAAAAAATAAACAGATTTGAATTCAAAATAGCTGAAATGGTATGGATGCATGAACAAAGTCAAATGCATATCCCACTTTCCTTTGTGAATAAATAGACTTTTGAAAACAGTACAAAACAGGACATCGGAAAGCATGAAAATAATGTACTGCTAAAAAAGAAGTAAAATTATGATTAAAGCTATCTTTAAATATTACACGAAACTCAGCTCCCCTTCAAATGTCATCCTTACTCATCACCTCTCTCACTTACACCCCATTACGTGGTTTGCCTTATTCAAATGAAAATAGCTGTGATATAGCTAAAAACCCAAACAAAGTCTATAATGGAAACAGTATCTGCCAAAATGCCTCCAAAAATCATTCCGTTCCAGGAAATGTTTAAAATTCATTGACCACTTCCTCTACATTGCCACACCTTCAATTCTTTCCACGATATGATAAATGCCATCTCTTCATGGATGGAATCCACTGCATATCATTTCCCACCACCCAGGAATAAACTCTATGATAACTGGCTAGGTGGTATCCAAACAATATATAACAACTGTCAGATTGTTTTGCTACAGAATGCTCTAACCTTTGCTGACTACTGGAATCTTAACATTTCCCTTATCTTTCTCTTCCTTGGGAAGCCACTTCCCACTTCTCTTCTACCTCAATTCAACTATGAAGAATGAAAGATATATCTTCTCAAAGACAAGTAGGTAATAATGCTAAGAAAATGGAATAGCATTTTCCATTTTCCATATTACAAAAGAGTAATAAAATAATAGGAAAAAATAAAGGAAACTAAAGGAGCATCACACATGCCTAATGCTTTGCATCTAAAAGACAAATAATGTAAAAGTAGTGTAAGCATCAGAGTGTTGTCTTTATATACTGGGAAGTTGTAAAATAAATCTTATGAGATCACAGAGTATTTCCTTCTTTTTTAAAATTAAATTTTATAAGAGTAGTGCATTAGCTCTTCAGAATATTTCCTGGTTACTGGCAGGAATCTTCAGGCATTTCCCTTCAAATCTTCAATTTCAATAAAACATTAACAGATGTGAAGCCAGAGGAATGCCTCACTACTAAATTCTAAGTGTTGTTGCTTCAGTGCACTCCAAGCTGCTTTCATAGACGTTGCTATTTTGTTGGGAGTTGGAGGCGGGGAGGAGATGGTTTTTTTATGAATGACAATAGGCTACAGAATGCAAGCTTTTGTATATTTATGTTTCTCTGGATACTCCCAAAGCAGTATGAATGGGAATCCTGAAACAGTCTTCTCCTTCAGTGTCAAGAGTGAAAGTTGAAAGGAAACAACTTCTGCATGCAAAACACATGTGGTTCATGTGTTCCAAGCAGATAGTGTGCATAAACTAACCTATGGAAGGAAAGTTTATCTTTAAAAAATGAAAAAAGTCATCACAAAAGTGTCCTCCAGATTCTGCTTCAGATCATCTCTGGGACCCCAAAAGGCTATGAATGGGCAGATGTAATATCCTACCGTCTTCCAAATAGCAAATCTAATATTTTTATAAATGTCTAAAATTAGAGTAAGTAATAACCCAAGGTAGGGAATTATTTTCAGAAATCAGATTTAGCTGCACTTTGCCCTGAATCTGTATGAGTTTACCCGATCTGACAAGGAGGGCTTTGCAGCAGGTACTTACCATGGGCCTGCACTTGGAGGCCCAGGAAAGCAGAAAGTCCAAGAGCAAAGTGGCCTGGATGGCCAGAGGCAACACGCGTTAATGTAGTAAGCTTCGCACTTAGAATTTTATCTGCAGCAATGAAGTCGATAGTCTGGCTTCTACTGTGCAATGATCAGAGACCACCAGGATTACTGTATTCAGCTCTGAGTGCCAAAGGGAGAACATAGACAAATCGTCAGGAGACATATTCTGAGAAGACAATGTGGATCGTGTAACAGCTTAGACCAACTTCATATGAGAGAAGGTGGAAAGGTGCATCAGGAAAAAAAGAAATATCTTCAAAAATGTGTTATAATACAGATGGGGCATTAGACTTTTTCTGTATGACCCTTAGTAGGATAAGTGGGTGGTGATAATGAGTAGATAAATTATTGTTAAATATTTGAATACATGAACTTTCAGTTTGAGCAAACCTAAGAGTAAATGAGTTTCTTCAGGAAGGGTAAGTTCCTATCCCTAGAGTTATTCAAACATGGTGTGGAGGACCATGTGGGAGTGGCATAGAAAGAATGTAAGCATCACATGACCTATATGAAAGGTCTTATCTAACCCTGAGACTCTATCATTCCTGAAGCCAACAGACCAGAAAATGTAGACCTACAAGGAGTTTAGTGTGATTCTCGACAGATAGTGACATCACTGCCCATTTCACAATTTGCTCAGAGGTGGTCACAAACATCCTGAGGAAGTCCTATTATCAGATTCCTTGTATACTGACCAAAGGTTCATCCTATTACCAAAACCAAGACAGAAAGAAAGGAAGAATGAAAGAAAAAAGAAGTAAAGAATGGAAAAGGTCAGGAGATTATCGGATCCATTGATTTATATAATTTTCCTTTGAGTATATTTCTCTGGAGTTTGGAGGTAATAGGGTAATAGATGCAGATCTAAATCTATGCATACTTTGCTTCAAGTTTTTAGCTTACCTGGGAATATGCCTGTCAAACTTTGATTAATTATATTATATTAAAATATACAGATAGATATTTGGAAACTTCATCAGTGATCACTACAATTATGCAACAAGTACAATCACAGTGAATTTGCAAAAGAAAAGAATGTAGCACCAGGATGGTCAAAACATAACAAATGAAATGCTAATATTATAGTGCACATCATCTATTTTGCATAATTTGAATGAAAAATTGAAAATCTGAAGTTCTATTATGTTCATCATTTTATGACATTTACTATTAGTCACGAAAGAGTGATACATATTGACATACCATGCTTGAATATATTCCACTATCAAACAAATAATGCTTTATCTCTTTTCCTGCCTAAAAAGATTTGTGAAATATATTACAGATAAAGACCATTAAGCTTTGACAACTTTGGTCACAGTCAACTTTTTATTTCCAATACCTTCTGAAGTTGTAACATTTAATGATGCAGCAGACATATAATTTAGACTGACTCAGTGACCTCATCAGGTTCCCATGCCTTGCTAATAATAAAAGCAAGAATACAACCCAAAAAAGCCAATAAATTGTGGGCTTATTCTTTTAAAAATTTTCTGATCTCATCAAAGACATTTATTTAAAAGAAAATCCACTCCAATTCCTGCAGCATTTATTCTACTTCCAGAAAATTGTAAGGAATAAAAGGTGGCCTGTGTCTGTGTCATTGCCCTGTAATGCCTCTGATAAAATTCTCCAAAGCCATATTTCATCATAGGAATGAAAGATGCAGCTGGGTGGGTAGATATTTGAGTCACCAGGATTATCTATCACAGCAATTTACATTGCATATGTACTGTTCAAATTTCTGGTTAAATAGTTTTAATAAAGCATCATTCTGATTGGAATAACTAGTATTTAGCATAAACTGGATGAATTTGGACATCTGTGGATAGTTTACCAGTTTTCTTAAAAAAGCATTCCAAGAAAATCCTGGTATTTGCTAATGAGACATGGGTGACTCCTGAAGTTCACTAAGGATTCTAAGAATGTGTCCCTTAAATCTCAACAAGAAGGAAGGAAGACATCCATGTAAAATGTAAGTAATAAAAGAAAAACTAAATACAGCAAGTCTATCATGAAGTAATGTGATGATAGAAATTTATAGAGCCTGATATCAAAGACAGGAAAAAGGAAGTTAGTAGAAAGGTTCTTGGTTTGCCCACAATACTGATTTTGGAAGAAGGTGATCAGATTGGCCCCTTGTACAATTTCCCACTTGGTGTGTAATAGGAGACTGATTCTTTCTTTCTATTGAAATAATCTGATCAATTAAAAGATTCCCTGCAATAACCAGAGAATTAGGACTAATAAATGTTCATTCCATTTAATGAGAATAGACCTACAATTCTATTCACCTTTTGTTAGTCATAGAAAATGTGAAGTCAATTCTCTGAACTTCAGCCATACCGCAAGCAAAGACATTGGGTGAAATGTTTAATGGTCTCAAAAGATCCTTTAATTTACTGGGGAATCTATTTTAGTACAGTATTTTACTTTCCAGAATATCACTAGACCTTTAAACAATGCAAATTTAAGTTGTTTTGATTCAACTTTAAATAAGGGAAGATTACATAAGTCTTATTATTCAGAAAAATCATGTAGCTATTACTACAGTTAGAGCAAAGAGTTAATTGGAAATTCATGGTATTTATTTTTTTAAAAGACCTTTAATTAATTGAGTTCAGATTATTTGGCATTTATTAAATGCCAACACCTTACCTAGGAATTTTCTGTACTTTTTTTGCTATGACCTTAATAAAGTTTACAACATTTAAATAACTGTATACTTTAAATACATCATTTATTATTGCTTACTTCTTAAATATGTATTAAAATTTATATGGCTGTTCCTTCTTTTGTGCAATAAATGTACAAGTGGAGCTCCCCATTAAAAGCAATTCTTGACCATAAGTTACAATTAGAGCATTTTGTAATAGCATCTGTGTTAAGAATAATTACTGTCTAATTTATCTATTTTATAATTTCTTACTTTATACATGGAATTTTAAATCAGTACAGGTACATGTTGTCAATTTCTTGACATATTAACACATGGCAAAACAAAAAAGGAACAGATTTTACCTACAGTGTCAATGTCAAAAAATTTGACATTTCTCTCCTAACAGATTCTAATATAATTTTTATATGAATAAAATTCAAAGTCTCTCAAATTGCTCCTTTTAAAAAATCTATACAAATGGAGCTAGTAGTACTAAGGCATGTCATGAAACTGTGAGGAATATTTATTAAATATATCTGCTAAATAATTCTTATTGCAAAGCTAATTTACAACCATAATATAATTCCCAATAATCTACAAAACATCTTGTTTCCACATTCATTGACAGAAAGAAAAGAAGCCTGTTGAGTAACGTCACTTATTAATATATTATCTCCCCATTTTTTTCACTGTTTGCATTTATTTATTCTTATATGAATGAATGATCTATCAAATCAGTTAACCATTTCTTATGGGTGGGAAACTGTGGGCCCACTGGTTTACTTAGACACATGTTTGTATTAGCGCAAGATATGAAAGCTTTCTCTCATCACAGTTATAAATTGGAAGTCATGAGTCCAGGAATAAAATCCTGGAATTGACCCATTTCTATTTGGATTGAATCCTCACAGCATGGCTTCCTTTCTTTAATGCAAATTCTTAGAACAGAAAATAAATTTTTTCTAGTCCCTCTCCTCTGGCTTTTTATAGATGTCACTCATTAGTATTGACAGAAGGCTAAATTGGTCTTGTGGAGAAGCCCCAGGTAGTTGCATCAACCAAGTTTCACAAGCTTTAGCATCTGGTATTATGTTTTATACCTCTTGTTCACAGAAAGGTCTGTCATCACTAAAAGTAATAACTATTTCATGCTAACAACATTTTGCGTTGACAACGATGAAAAAAAGTAAACTGAGCTTGATAAATAATGCCAAAACATGCAAATAATACAACAAAAGCTAGTATTACATGTCTTTAAATAATCAAGCATTACTGACAGATAAAACAGAGTAAGAAACAATTAAGTCAAAGCAGCTAGGGCAAAGGATTACCTGCTTTAAATGATACAACAGAGCACCCAAAAGAGGAAGAATGTAGAGGAGACATTCAAATTCTTATAAACAGAGGGCCACCAGCAAGCACAAATTCCAGACAAGATGTGAGCTCAGAAATTAAAGAAAGGACACTGTTCTTCCTGTTTGCCTCAAGCTGATCTTCATGATAGGGAGGCTAAAATCTGAAGAAAAGCACCAGCCAAAACAGAGACAATTTGCCAAGACTGTGAAAGGTGTATTTTGCATTGGTTGATTTGTATGTGTTCACTCCTGACACTCAAGGGAATCTCTGTCATATCAGTATCTGGATACAAACTTAAGGAATAGACAGCTCAGGGACTAAATCCCAGAGTTAATACTTTGAAATATTAAAATGTACAGTGTCAGTGTACAACAAAAGATTACAAGACAAAGAAACAGGAAATGATGACCCACACTAAAGAGCAAGATAAAAATCCAGAAAACACCAAAGAAGAAGACTAAACTTTGGACAAAGCAAAGACCAAAAAAAAAAAGAATTTCAGTATACTCAGGGAAATAAACTGAATCCAACACCACATTAAAAAAATCATAAACCAGCATCATATGTGATTTATCCCAGATATATAAAGGTGGTTCAACAAGAGAAAATCAACTAACATAATATACCACAATAGTAGAACAAAGGAAATAATAACAAATGATCATCTCAATTGACACAGAAAAGGTATTTCACAATATCCTGCACTGTATCTTGATAATGATGATTGGACAACTAGGAATAGAAGGAAACTTCCTCAATATGATAGTGATCTTATATGAAAAATGCACATCTAACTTCATACTCAATGATCAAAGACTGAAAGCTTTCCCTCTAAGATTGGGCATGAGACAAGGATGTCCACTGTACAGTATTCAATATTGTACTGAAAGTTCTTGCCAGAGCAACTAGACGAGAAAAGAAAACAAAAGGCATCTACATTGGAAGGAACAAGTAAACCTTTCCCTATTGGCAGATGATTTGATCCTACACATAGAAAATACTAAAGAATCCACAAAAAGCTATTAGAGATAATAAACTAATTCAGCTAAGTGGCAGGGTAGACGATCAGCATGCAATAAATAGTAATTTTTCTACACAGTAATAATGAAAAATCTGAAGAGGAGATAAAGAAAAAATTCCATTTACAATAGCAACTAAAACAATCAAATAAATCAGGAATAAATTTAACCAATGATGCTAATGATTTATGTTTGGGAAACTACAAAGGACTGCTAAAAGAAATTTAAAGAAAAACCTTAAGCAAATGGAAGGACACTCCATGTTCATGGACAGGAAGACAAAATTATTGTTAAGATGACAATTTTACCCAAAGGAATTTACAGATTCAATGCTATCCCAATCAAAATCCCAACAGCCTTCTTTCCAGACCTGGAAGCACCAATAATCAAATGTATATGCAAGGGTACATGGCCCCAAATAGCCAAAACCAAATTTGAAGGATTCACACTTCCAATTTTCAAAATTTATTACAATTCTACAATAATCAAAGCAGTATGGAATTGGCACATGCACAGTTGGACGAATGGAATCAAATTGAAAGTTCAGAAATAAACCCTCACACATATGGCCAATTGATTTTTGACAAGAGTTCCAAGTCCACAATTTGGGATAAGAATAGTATCTTCAACAAATGGTAGACCCCTAACTCATACCATATACAAAAATTAACACAAAATGGACCAAAGACCTAAATATAAGAACCCAGTTTATAAAACTCCTAGAAGAAAATATAGGTAAGCATCTTCAGGACCTTGTGTTAGGCAATGGTTTCTTAGATTCCATCAAAAGAAAAAACAACAAAAGAAAATAAAAACCAGATAAATGGGGCTTCATTAAAATAAAAAAAATTTGTGCATCAAAGACTTCATCATGAAAGTAAAATGACAACCTATAGAATGGGAGGAAATATTTGGAAACTACATATTCAATAAGGGTTTAATATCCAGGATATAAAAAGAAGTCCTACTGCTCAACAACAACAAAAAGACAAACAAGTCAATCAAAAAATGGGCAAAAGTGCTCACTTAGGCAGCACATATACTAAAATTGGAATGATATAGAGAAGATTAGCATGGTTTTTATGCAAGGATGACAAGCAAATTCGTGAAGTATTCCATAATTTTATGCATGATTGTTCGATAAACCCATAACTTCTCTAATAAAGCAAAAAATATGGGCAAAAGACTTGAATAGATGTTTCTCCAAGGAAGAGATACAAAGGGCCAAAAAAGACATGAAAAGATGCTCAACATCATTAGCCATTAGGGAAATGCAAATCAAAACCACGAGAAACTATTTCACACCTACTAGAATGGCTACTACTTAAAAAAATGAAAAGTAACAAGTGTTGAGAGGATGTGGAAAAATATGAATGCACTTCCATTGTTGGTGGAAATGTAAAATGATGTTGCCACCATGGAAATAGTTTGGCAGTTCCTCAGAAAGTTAAGTATATTACATGACCCAGCATATCCCACTTCTAGGTACATACCACAAAATTTGAAATCAGGCTTTTGAATAGATATTTGCACACTGATGTTCATAGTGGCATTATTCACAATTTTCAAAAGTTGGAAGAACCCCAATGTCTATCAACAGATGAATGTATAAACACAATGTGGTATATGCATGCAATAGAATATTACTCAGCCATGAAACAGAATGTAGTTTTGATGTTATAAAAAGCCATAAAGACAGCATGTTGAGTGAAATACGCCAAGCACAAAAGGGCAAATAATGTATGATCTCAATGATGAATAGAATAAGCAAATTCATAGTGTCAGAAATTAGAACACAGATTATTAGGGGCTGGGTGGGGTAGGGAAGGGGGAGTTAATGCTTAATTGGTAAAGAGTTTCTCTTTGGCTTAATGAAATAGTTTTGTAATGGACGGTGGTGATGGTAGCACAACATTGCACATAAAATTAACACTAATAAATTATATATTAGAATGTAGTTAAGGGGGGAAATTTTAAATTGTGTATAAGGTTACCAGAATAAAGCAAACAAAAAAACCCACAGGAATGTACAATGCAGTGAACACTAATATAAACTATGGACCATAGTTAATAGTATAAATATAATAATATTGTTTCATCAATTGTAACAAAATTACCACACTAATGCAAAATGCTAATAATTGGGAAAACTGCATGGGGGATATTTGGGAACTCCATATTTCTGCATGAATTTTCTGTAAACCTATAAATTCTGTAATACAAAAAAAAAGTTTTTAAAGATGATATGATCCAAGATTAAAAAACCACAGTTGCTAAAATAATATAAATCTATAAATAACTAAATAAACTAAACATTTAATGGATTAATGGTCATATTTTCATGTTTCACAAAAGTATTTTAGTCTAAAAGAAAGAGCTGAAGAGAGGGAAGTGTGTTTTAGTTCACATGACGTTTTACAATAGTGACCTGAAATAAGAAAGAACACACACCAATTTCTATTTGCTTTGTGGCAAAATATATTCATACAGTGAAATTCACTCTGATGCTGAATGCAATTTAGCAAAATATAAGACTATACTTCCGACTGTAGGTAGATAAAGCATTTAAACCATGACATATCTGAGAAAGCAAGGGAGATCAATAATAATGTATGAAAAAAATATTCAGTGCACTGGGAAAAACAAGCCAATGTCATTTCCTGAAGAACAAGTTAACATAGATGGGAGAGACGAAAAATACCACGTAAATGATGACTACATAAACAACAAAAGCCCCTTGGTGTTCTTGACTTTTTTTTTTTACACCCTTTTTTTCTTTTTTTACTTACTTATATTTTGCATCCTCGGTGAGTAAAAAAAAATATTCAGAAAATGTTTCCTTATACAGAACAGAATAAATATGTTAGAAAACGAGGTTTGGAGGATATGAAACACTGAGCTTAAAGAGCCCAAATGGAAGAGCTCCCTCAGAGGGATCTGAGCCTGGTCTATAAATATCTTCAAGGTAACTAAGATAAGGGATGGACATCTTTCATAATGCCAGAAGATAGAAGGATGCAGAACAATGGCCTGCAGGTAAAGGAGGGGAAAACTTTCCCTGGTTATTTTACAAGTTCTTAAGACTAAGGTCAAATGGTTTGAAATGCTGGCAGACAAGGGCACAGCAGTGATTGCTGCTGGCAGTCAGGGACAATTTGTTAAAGGTATTCTTACTAACGGTGCAGTGGTGAAGTGGGCAGTCCAAGACCTGGATCCTCCTCAGCATTACATAACCTATTAAAGGGAATTGTCTCAGTTTGCCAGGGCTGCTGTAACAAAGTATTACAGACTAATTAGCTTAAACAAGAGGAATTTACTGTCTCATGGAATTTATTGTCTCTTAGTTTTGGAGGCAAGACATTCAAAACCAAGCTGTCAGCAGAGCCAGGCTTTCTGGGAAGTCTGTAGCAATATGGTAGTGGCTTGCTGGCAGTCAATAACTCAATCTCTGCCTCTGTGGAATGGCCATCTCTCTCCTTGACTGTCGCCAGTCAAATTGGATTAAGGAGCATCTTGATTTTGTTGGCTTCACCTTAACTAACAACGTTTTCAAAGTTCCTATTTTTAAATGGGTTCACCTGCATAGGAACAGCAGTTAGGATTTGAACATGTCTTCATGCAGGGGGAGTGGGGAGCATGACTCAATCCATGACTGGAATAGAATTGTTAGTGAGACAGAGCAAATATATCTTCATGGGATCACCCCCACTGACTCATGAGTTAAGTGTATCAGGTATAAATGACCTAGGAGCCACACCTTAACTAGCCAAAAGAGCCCTTCTTGTCTGTAGATGGACTCAAACTCAGACCCTCTGGCCATTTTACATTCCATCTCTGGTCAAAGTTACTTCTCTGTTTCAAAAATAGAGTATTTTTCCTCATATTTCTAGAAGTAATACAAGCTTACTACACACATTCAGAGAAATAAAGATTATCCCTACCATGTAAAGGGAGTTACTGGAAGCGGGTGTGGCTCAGTGGATAGAGCCCCCGTTTACCATATGGGAGGCCCGGGTTCGCGTCCCGAGGCCTCCTTGTGAGGGCACGCCGACCTGAGCAGTGCGGTGGGCTGGGGTGTGGCGCAATGGATAGAGTACCCGTTTACCATATGAGAGGCCCCCGGTTCGCTTCCCGGCACCTCCTTGTGAGGGCAGGCCGGCTCGCGTGGCACCGTGGGCTGATGCGGCAAGACCTCACAGCAAGGGGGAGATAAGCAGACACAGAGAAGACACGCAGTGAATGGACACAGCAGCATAAGCAGCAAGGGGGGGATAAATAAATAAAAAATAAATAAATCTTTTAAAAAAATAAATAAATAAAGGGAGTTACTATAAATGTTTTGATTTATTTCACCTATATTTTTTTCTAAACAGACACACGTACATTTTTGAAGAATGGGATTGAACAACACATTGCATTTTAGCCTAATTCTTTCACTTAATATATCAAGGGCATATTTCCATATCAATAAATAAAATAAATTTAGGTCAGACTCAGAATAGGCTAAGCTAAAAAGTGGTGTCAGATTGAGAAAAACAAGCTCTGCTATTTTCCTCACAGCTGCAAATCTTGGCTCTGGGTAGTCTGTGAGGGAAAGTGAGGATGCATTTTAAAAGATGTTGCTAAATCCTTCCACTGAGACAATAAAATAGTATATTCATGTATTCATTCAGCAAACATGTATGGGGTGACTATTAGATGTTGGCCCTGCATTAGCAGCTGAGGGCCACCAACACGGTGACAGAGCATGGCCATAAAGAGTTTCTCCCTGCTTCCTTGCCCCGCTATTGACCCTGGAAGAGCAGTAAACATCTTTTATTCATTTTTATCACTAACACAAAGCAGAGTCTTGGCATGTGGCTAAATTGAACTGAATCTAAGTGAGACATTCATATAAGTAATCATTAGAAATGCAGTATGATAAGTATTACAATGAGGGCCAGTTCAAAGTGTAGCAGAAGCACAGAGGATCTGGCATGTGTGGCAGTATGATAAGTATTGCAAAGAGGGCCAGTTCAAAGTGTAGCAGAAGCACAAAGGATCTGGTATGTGGGCTGAAAAAACGTCACCAAAGTTGGAGAGGAATTTGAAACAAATTAATTCCCAAATCACAAGGAGATTAAATGTGGTAATTCATACATTCAAAAATTATTTTGCAAATCTAAAGTTTAGCTATGAGGCATATCTTGGATACCTATCAGTTCATCAAAACCTTTGAACTCTTTTCAAGAAAACTGAGGTGTCTGTCCACCTTACCTATGAACCCTTCTCAAGAGATTTGATGACAGCCATGTGTAAGCAGGTCAGAGGAGATGGGAGGGTAATTATCCATTCAATGCAGTCTCTGTCTACAATAGTTCATAAATTTCTATAACTTCATATTCTATTCAGAGGAGAAAATTTTGAAATTATTACTGATTCAATAATATGACATGTTAAAATGCATTTAGCATCTTCTATTTGTAAGAAAATATACAAAGCACTCTCTCTACACGTGATGGTTTAGTTCATGTGTCAACTTGACTAGGTTAAATTATCCAATTGTTTGGTCAAGCAAGCACTGGCCTGATTTTTATAATGAAGATATCTCATGGATTTAAATCATTAGTGAGTCGATTGCATCTATAGCTGAATACATCCACAATCAACTAAGGAAAATGTCTTCAACAGTAAGAGAAGTCCCATCTAATCAGTTGAAGGCCTTAAAGGGAGAACTGATTATTTCAGCAGTCAGAAAAAAGAATTTCTATTTCTACTTCAGCCAGCAAGCTTCTCCGGCAGAATTCATCAAAAACCTTCATTGGAGTTCTCAGCTTGTGGCATGTCCTAAGGAGTGTGGACCTGCCCATCCCCATAGTTACGTGATCCAATTTCTATAATAAATCTCACAATATTATATATCTATATCATGTCAGTTCTGTTTCCCTGGAGATCCCTGACATTATATTAGGTAATTAATTAGTATATCAATGGTATGAGCAAAGTATTAGTCTCTCAATTTTACAAAATAGGAAACTGACACACAAACAGGTCAAATAAATTGATCAAGATCACAAAGCTAGTATATAGCAGAGATGAGACTGAGCCTCAGATGATCTGTTTTTATTCCATTATGCTCCACGGTCTTATTCAAACTGCTCAGTATTTACTTGGATTTATCAACAATATAGTTTGTGTAGAATTGTTAAGTCCACAGAGGATATGCATCATATCTATATTAACAGATCTTTAAGGCTTTTAGTACATTGCTACTCAAATATCAGTTTTCTCCTGCATAACATGAACATACAAGAATTTAATAATACATGTTGACTCAGTCTTTATCAAAATCAAAGCAGAACAGAAAGGCTTTATTTTGAAAGTATTATATTTCAAAACCAAGACACACACACGTTAAGTGATTATTTCAAAAGCATTGACAATTTGGAAAGAGGCTATAAAAAAAGAAAAGTTTTCTGAGAACATGGATGATTGCATTTTAATGACTTCTGAGATTCATTAGAGCTTGACTCTCATCATTCTCTCAGGTGGTTGCATAAACTATCAGAGACAAGCAGAATGACAAGCAGATTTAGTCAATGAAGAGATTACTAACTTTTTATTATCAACACTATTTATGGTATTCAATTTAATATTTATAAATCGTTTCTCTGAGGATACTTAAAATGGTTAGAGTTTTTTTTGTGTTTTTATTGATATTAATGAGATACATTTCTTCGGGGTAAAATTTACTTTTCATTTTAGCAAAAGTACACTTAAATGTGTTTTTCCTGCCTATTTGTTATAGTATAAGAAAACATTAGGAAATAGAGTAGATCATATTTATTTTCCAAATGCTTATATTTTGCTAAATATTATCTACATAGAACCCTGGAATCAAGTGGAATATTATGCCATTGGCAGGTCTTAAATATCCAGTGAATATAACAACCTAACAGGCTCCAAAAAAGATAGTGAGAGGAGAAGGCTGTTTAAAGACACCTCCTGGGAACTGTTGACAACATGATGTCTCAGATTTGAGGTAATTTACCTGTGACAAGTAGAGCATGGATACTTTCCAAGCAATAATTAACTCTCCACAATTTTCATTGTAAATCTGATAAAAATGTTTCCATGTCCTTAAATGGAAAGCTGTTAGATTATTTAAGTTTTCCCATATGTAAAACTTAGTCAAATCAGAGGAATTAAAGCCCTGTCCTGAAAGGCAAAGTTGGACAGAGATGCAGTTATGCATGATGGTGTAGTAGGGAGAAAAATGCAGACTACAGAAGAAATGTTTGCATGTGACAGCAATGCTATATAGTTTTCCATTGGTCCTTACAAAAAATCAGGAAAAGGGGGGAAAAGAACAGACAGAGGGAGGAAAGTAAAGTTGGATGGGATGAAAGGAGAAAGGAGAAAGTCCTAGATGGGATCCTTTTCATCTCAGCTGTTGGGACCCTTCCACTCTTCAACCACACTCCATGTTCCTATCACAGATAAACACAGGACTGGAGAAATGGGAGAAAGCAAGAAGGGAGACTTGTGGGATGTGGTTAGAAAATAGAAATAGTAAAATGTCTAAAATAATTAAACACATGTATGCATTCATATTAAAGTGTATCTCTAAATTGGTTTATAATAGTTGAGTTCCTGAGCTACAACCTCACATAATATTGTTATTCTTATGATATTAAGTATCTCATTCTATGCACTCCTATGCCAGGCATTAAAAATCCAGTTTTAACATGGATTTTTAAGTTAGATAAAATGTACTTTGTTGTTCTTTATATACTCTCAAATTAGAAATCTCCTTTTGTAAATTTAATATTAAATTATAATGCTGATTAAATAAGCACTTTCTCTAGTAAACATTGAAGAAAGATTGCTAATTAGACTTTCACAAGTGAATCTTTATTTGAATGAATTCAACAATTTTTGTGTGAATAATTTGCTTGAAACCATCAGAGTACTCAGAGAAATATGTGTGGTCAAAAGCAATAATTAATTTTCTAAATATAAGAATTAAATATAATGTTGATATAGATGTGTCCAATGGCACTTTAACTTGAAGTGTATATGAAAAATAAAAATATATAAAATATAAAATTATTAAGATAGTCTGGGAAAAACTGGCTGGAAATTTCAAGAACTGTATTAAAATTCCTAAAGCCAATTTGATTATAGGTGATGTGGTTAATTTGTATGGCATGGTGTTCACATTAACTTCTCCAATTCTCTTTAATCATACAAACAAATATCTTAGGTATTTGAACATCTGTAAGCATTCTAAATTCTATGCAGAAAAAGCAACATATCAGGAAATAGAAACCTAGTAGCAAGAATAATCCTCAAATATTTTAATAAAAGCCATTTCACATGAACCTAAAATATGGGAAGGTTGACATACATATTTACTGAAAATGATGTTCAAGCTGTTTCCAGTTCATTTGTAAGCTCTTTTCAAATGCTAAAGTTTAATCCATCCATCCAATCATTCACTCAATTATTAAAATATTTTTGCAAGTTTCTACGATATACCTGGTACAATGCCAGGAGTCTGAGTTGTGTTCTGAGTCTATGAAGAGAGAAATGTATAACAATAATTTAAAAATATTGGAAAAGTATTATTATGCAATAGGAAAAGAAGTGTGCTGGAAGATCCCAAATAAGGGAATATCTAGTTTTGCCTTCAAACCAGTATAGGCTGGAGTGGATGTGAGGTTTGACTTAAGAATGGAAGGATAAATCAGAAATCATGAATTGAGGTCATTCCAGGGATGTTACAGAAAGTGTAAAGGAATTCATATACATCTTGGGAAACCAATTTTTTCAATAAGATGTAATGTAGTGTATATTGGCAGGGAATGGCAGCAACTAATCCAGGACAGTTGCTGGCAAAATTAGTCATTATTTGAGATTGAAGAACTGAGTAAGACTGGAGATTGTTGAACCTTTGACAAGCAACTCAGTCCATAGCTAGCTTCTTTTAAGTGGAAATTTGATTTGGGAAAGGAAAAAGAGGCTATGCAGCTCCCTAAATGACATATCCATAGTAGGTATTAGTGTATTGTGTAGAGCATATAATGACTTATTAAATGAGAACTACCAGGGTTTTATCAAAGCCAGTAATTCAGTATAAAAGTCTTATCATAATATTTTCATTGATAGTATGCTAATTGCTTTCTTATCACATGAACCAACTTGGTGTATGAAAGTCAGGAAAATGGTGATAATACTTTCACAAGATTAGCTCATTTCATACTCACAAGCTAAAGCTTTAAGATTATATATAGCAAAGTACTTTTTCATATAATATTCATTAAAATTGAATTCATTAGGGCAAGGGGGAGACTAAAAGATGTTATATATTGCCTGAAAATAATAAATTGCTTTTATAAATAGTAGACTATTAAATGTTTCTATTTTAAGTATCTATGGATATTCACAACCACACAGATAAGAAAAGTAATCCAGTATGAGGATCCCGCAGTTACATGCAATTTCTGTGCTTGAAGATTATAATTGGAACCAGGGTCTGGAGGAAGAAATGATTTTCTCTATATCAGAGATTCTCCTTCATTCTTGGTCCTGATGGTGCACATATTTGGCAGTGTTAGGACATCAGCAAAGCAAAGACACTATTTTTCAAGGCATTAACCAAAAATAAATGCCTAGTAACCATAAAAAGAAATCTCATTTTGCTGGACTTTCTTATCTTTGCTTTGGTTTAGCATTATTTTATCTGGGGAGGGTCATCATAATCTCTTTAGTTTGGGAGGATTTCTAAAGGTTTTCATCTCTTTTTGGCTCTAGACGTGACTCTAGTTCTCCCAACTTTGTTTTTGGATTATTCAATTCTACCTCTCTGAACTCTATTTGCGAACAAAGCATGGTTTATGAACTTTGCCTCTGATGTCTTTTTTCCTTAGTGAGTTGACTTTGGAAACTTGGACTATGCCTTAATTTTTCAGTTAAAATTTTTATAATTGTTGGCACAAGGTTGATACAGGCCTAAGCTCCTTCTAATCAGATTGCTTAAAGTTATATATAAAATATAGTTACAATCTTTTTGAAGTCAAAGAAACAATAAGAGAAAGCTTCATGAGCAATTCCCATTCAATAGTGTTTTTGATTTTTCTTACTAATTACATCACAGTCAATATTTATTCCGAAACTATACATTTTAGTAATGGCAAAAAACTCAAAATAAAAAAAAAAATCATAAAAACACTTCCCTGCCAAATTTGGCTAAGAAGAGGGTTAGGTAACCATTTCTTGGTCTATAGCAAAAGAATTATGGTCAGGTAGATCAAGGTCTCACTTCTCAATTTTTGCCATGATGAGATAGCTGGGATCTAGAAGGCAGGGCTCACCGTTAGGGATAACTTCTGCAGTTTCACCTTGTTGAAAACAAGGGGAAAATAAAAGCAAAATTAATTTCTAAAATGTTGAGCTGTATTTTGAGAATATAGGAAAAATAAAACAGGAGTGGGATTCTTATCAAAATGTTTCATGGTTGAAAAGATGTTCAACATCATTAATTAGTCTTCAAGGATACAAATCAAATCACAATGATGGTTTACATGACACCAGAACAGCTAAAATGAAGAGACAGAAGATGCCAAATATTGGTGAAGATATGGCATAAGCAGTCTTCTACTCAGTGGGAGGGGGTATAAATTGGAATAACAACTTTGTAAAATTGCTTGGCTTCACAGTATCTGCTAAAGCTGAATAAATACATGTCTTATGACCTATAATTCCACATAAATATATACCTAAACAAAATTAATGCATATGTTCAACAAAAGATACTAAAAAGTGATTGGAAAGGATCCCTGAGAGGAATTCTGGGGTGTTTGTAAGGTTCTATTTCTTGATCAGGTGCTCTTTATATGATTGTGTTGATTTTGTGAAAATGTTTTATGACATACGCATTTTTCTATGGCTATATTACATTTCAGTGAAAGTTTGTCTTTTAATTTAAAAGAAGCATTCTGGCCACCCTTTGACATCAGAGACCATTTCACCTGAAAAAAAATGTGCATTAAAATTATAACCATACAACATATCCTCTTAGGCCCTAGCAAGGGAAGTGCAGGCTTTTTTCTAAATAACTGTTGATTGCCTACTAGGAATTCATACATAATATTAGACCAAAATGTCAGAGGTTAATCATTCACAAACAATCATTCACAAACAATTTCACCTTTTCTCCTGGACACATAGCAAGAAAATATTCCCCGTGTTCCCTTTTTGGCAGCTGGCAGGCATGTGACTGATATGGCCAATGGAATGATGGCATTAGTGGTATATACAACTGCCATGCCCAACACAAAACCTACACACAAACCTCCTCCATCTCTCTCTTGCCAATTCAAAGTACTCAGGGGTAGGAATCTGATACCTAGCAAATGGGGCTGCAACAAGGAACCTCTTCTCTGAACCACTCTGAACAGTGATGTGAGAAGAAAGAAATGGCTATTTTGATGAGCCACTGACATTTGTGGTTGTTATAATAGTTAGCCAACTCTGGCTAATACTAATTCTGTAGCCAACTCAGTAAGCAAAAGCAGTTGTGAGCAGTCAAGGTGGGTGAGAAAAGATAAGAATTTTTCCTAATGCTAAAACATTTGGCCCAATATAACCTAACATGCTTATAATAAGAACAAACTAAGCCTAACCAAAAGTAAGTGGGTCTAGGAAAAAGCCAAGATCATGGAGAAGCATGTATTATAAAGAAAATTCTATACAAAGATTATGATTCTGCACAGGATGAAACAATGATCTGCTCCTGAGTTTTGAGCAAGTAACTTGCCTTCGATTGGTAACAACCTTATTGCTCATTCTTGATCCGATCTTGTATCTTCAAATCAGGGATTGCCTTAATTCATTGCCCTTAATTCATCCAGGTTTTATCTGAAGATTATCAATATTTATCTGCATGAACTTGGGGCAAAACTGAATGTATATAGTCATTCCTTATCTCACTGAAGCAATGGGGTTACTAATATAACAGCATATTTTGTTGAACTGATTAAAAATTAAGTAAATGCAATGTATATTCTGTGGCAAGCAGGGAGCAGTTAATAAACAGTAGCTGCCATAATGTTGTATGGTTCTGGTATTGAGAGTTTCTATTTAGGCCTTCATCCTTGAAGATAATAGCTTACTGTTCATGCTATTGATTCATATCACTCATTTAGGGTATTAGGACTTAGGATAGCTCATAATTTTTTCAAAAATTTGTATATATATATCCCTTTTAGTTTCTCCCTACTTCTTATGAAGTTGTCTATAGTTTTCATCAAATTCAAATAGTTTTAGGTCCCCAGAATATCTGCTACAGCTCAAATGTGTTAGAAGAGTTAATACAGGATTAGAAGAAATCATTTTAACATACGAATCCACAGTCTATTATAGTCTTTAAGTAAGTTACTGGGAACCCTTACTTTATCCTTAATTCCTCAAGTGTGCATTTGTAGAAGAAATTGAAGTTTACCTAGCTCTAAGTGCGTATCACATGAAGTAAAATGTCTAGTCATTTTAAAGAATAAGGATCTTTAAACATATGACATAATTGATGAGCAGTCCTTTAAAGTGAACAAAAGGTAGAAACTACTTTCTCTCCACACAGTGAGCTCTTCCTTCAAACATTTGGTGTAAATATGAACTTTCATTTGCTGTAAGCATGCCAACTTGAACCAATGCAAGAACAATTGTGTGAAGAAATTCTGCAGTTTAATGATAAAAGAACGACTCTAAGAATCTCCCATATACATACATACATTTATCTACTTATTTATTTTTATTTATTCATTCATTTGATGCAAGAGACATGCATGCCAGCCCTGAAGTCACTGTGTCTTTCCTTTATAGGGGAATATTCCTAAACCATTACCCAAAGAAATTAGGCCACTTGCTCAATTTATTGTTAACTTCCTGGGTTTGATGTTGGAAAATGTTTTTAGATTTTTGGCTAGAGACTTCAAGAGTTAAATATTTTCCAATAATGCATATTATATTTATAAATACTACATATACTATCATAACACTTTGAAATTTTGTGAATTTTACAATGTATATAATATTTCTGCATTCTTTGCCATATGACATATGTAGATTTATAGATCAATAAATAAATTCAGAAAGGTGTGAAGTCTAAAGACACATGGCTAATGAATCAAATGATTTGGGACTCAGACAAACAGGGTCTTCTACAACCTGTGTAATACAAAGCATGGCATTACATCTTTCTGTAATCCAACTGTTTGACAAATGTATCAACAAAACATTAATAATTCTTTTTCTATTAGGAAACCCTCATATTTTTTTGTGCCTCTCAGTTTTTCCTCCTTGCTGTCATGCTCCTCCAGTGCACCACACAAAGAGACTTTACTTATCTCTTTTTCAAAGTATGGTTTCATGAAACACAGATTTTGCAACGCATATAATCAGCTACATAGCCACAAGATCAACCACAAGCATAATTAACTTTAAAATGACTCAACTTCCTTCAACCATGATCGTTCTGTCTTTATTGAATTTTAATGTCTTTGATTTTAATCAAACAATATCCCTTCACAGGATATACACTAAGAAATGAGATTTCCTAAATGAAATTGCTTTTTTATTGCCATTCTACCATACACTCCATTTACATCTCTAGAAGATTAAAACCACTCTTTGGATGTTACTTCTCCAGCAAGTGAAGTGTGTTATCTGCAAGGGCTCTGGCTGACAGATAGCTTTCTATATAGACAAGGGTAGACAAGCTCCAGTAACAAGTCTGAATATTGCCACTCTTTCACAAAGTATCCACCAAAGTTAGAGTCAAATTATGTATTCAAGAAACTAATGTAGGCTTTTTGTTTTTATTTTTCCTATTTCTTGAAGGTGAAGATAAATAGAAAAACCATCTAATTATTAATTGAAGCAAAAATTATCTTTAAAAAATTTTAGCATATGTTTCCAAAGCAAGATAAGCATTAAATAAATTCGATTTTAACAGAATTATATTCTCTTAAACTATTATTTTAAAAGTGTTTTAAAATATGCATGCATACCAGTTTTTAACTTCAATGGTTTATTTTGATATTGCTGAATGCAATAATAGAGTTTCCAAAGATAATAGAGAAACTTTATAAAAATAAATTTTGGAAGAGAAACCATCATTAATCTGGTCCTTTTAGTTCACATTTTATTACTTTATATCTTTATTAAATTAATTAAAATTTTTATTTTAGTGAATTAAGAAAGGAAACAAAGTAATAGTTGGTGAATAATGCAAAATAGATTAAGAAGCTCTAAAACAATTTTAAAAGTGCATGTTTTATGACTTCTCAGTACTACATTTCTTCTCTACTATAAAATTTCTTGGTTTTTACATTATAAATCTTAAAACCATTATATACTATAAGGTTATACCTAGCTACTAGTTATATATGCAAATAGCAAATTGAAATCCTATTAGTTCAGAAGAATAATCTATTTGGGTTCTTAATCTAAGCTGAATGATTTTCACACATTTGTTTCTGATCATGTCTACATCATCAGTTTACATGTTATATTTCCCAACCTTAGAAAGGCAAAGGGGAAGGATTATACCTCCTGCTTCTATAAGGTTTCTTGCCTAATTCACAAGGTATGGCTATATTAGGACTGGCTGCTACGTATAACAACTGACTTAGGCTCTCCTTGAGTATCTTGAAAAGGTTGCATGAAAAAGTAAATAAATAAAATGTTAGAGTTCCTATTAAAGTCCTTGGATAATATCCAGAGTATATAAGTAGACTCATAAGGAAGAATGGGAGAAGAGTGGAGATTCAATAGCAAACTCTAGACTTTCAAGAAGAAAACTCATATTTTTCCCTTTATATAAAACCATAGATGTTTCCAGTCAAAGATTACATTTAGGGCAGATCTTTAATTAATGAGTTGAAGTGTTCCAAAAAATGTTTTTCCTTGATCATCAGGTCATGGACCAGCATTCTTTCCAATGAAAATGGATATGAAATAAATTTATGATACTGAATAAATGCATAATGTCATCCAAAGAATGTAATAAATTATTAACAAAATGTAAAATACCTTAACTCTCCAAATAAATTCCCCACTCCAGACTAATAAAAGCTACTCTATTGACCTAAAAGAAAAAATTCCTCTTAGTTTGTTGGTTTTTTTAGTCTTACCTGATCTAATGCATTTCTAGCATGGGCATTTTAGATGATATTATTAGTATAAAATATTAATTCACTTCTAAAATATTGGAACTCCTATACTATACAGTGACATATATTTGTTCACCATCACCTTATTTCCTTTCAGGATGGAGATTTCACTATTGACCAAAGTAGTAGTAGTAGTAGTAGTAGTAGTAGTAGTAGTAGTAGTAGTAATAGCATTCATATTAAGTGCATAATTTACCTTCATGATTATGTTTATTAATGTGTAAACAGTAGTTCCTAATTCCAGGCATATCTACAAGATATGCCCTTTTTCAGTTTATACAGCTGCAAGAACTAACACATTTCATTAGGGCAAGCCAAAAATATATGGAACAAGTGCCAATTCAATCCTCTGGCTCTTTCTGAATGCCAAAGCAAAAGCAAATTAAGGGGCTAACTGCACTCATCAGAAGACCAAACCAGACCAGAAATATATTATGTAACATATAAGGTCAGAATGACCAAGAAACAATTTTTAAAATATTGGCTGCTTTTTTATCTTATACTTCCTAAAATAACAGATTTAAGGCAAGGTCAAAACTTAATGAATGCTTAAAAACAAATTTTCATTCTTCCCTTTTCAAGGGCTTAAACAATTTTTAATTAACATTACTAATGGATTTTATTTGATCACAGAGGATAAAAGTTTTTAATTCTGAAATAATCTTTAGAACAGTGCAATATTGTTCAAAGTTTTAAGTTTTCATTGGTCTGAATGAATTATTTCCTGTTACTGTAAATCTTGTGCAAATACATACTCATTATAATACCAACTAACTAGGAAGAGTGGAATTTTAAAATGTTCATGTTTAATAGTGACAAAATGCAAATATAACTAATAATGCTAATTTTCATGTTTCTTTATTTTGGAATGTAAACTGAAAATTTGGAAAACACATGAATTTATTACAACTTTATATGATATGACTTTACGTGATGATTCTCTTAATTAAGAGCTTGTCTTCAGTTCTTGGTATATTTATTATGTCAAATTTGATTTCATGATTTTTAAATTTTAAACAATAGTTTGGTTAAATATATAGATAAAGATATATATAGAAAAGACCCTTAAGTAACACTATGCCTCTCATCACAGAAAATTGGTCATTATCTTCCATATCACACATGTGCAAAGGAAGAAAATAATTTTTCATATCATTACCTAATTTCTTGGAAATTACAGTACAGGTTGTTTAACAAATTTCAAATCCCTTATACATTTGATCTTTCTTGTTTAAATTTCAATACAATAAGGCAATGAGTTGGTTAAAGTCAGCTATGGAAATAATTTCTTCTCCAAATTCACCTGTTTATCTCTAATCCCTGGGTGGTGCAAGACTGATCCTATAATCTGTTAATATCTGATTTACTGAGAGCCAGTTGTGCCCCACAGAGA
This sequence comes from Cabassous unicinctus, assembly GCA_029593785.1. NCBI lineage: Eukaryota > Metazoa > Chordata > Mammalia > Cingulata > Chlamyphoridae > Cabassous > Cabassous unicinctus. Next base: position 37,850 of record JAQZBX010010137.1, read on the forward strand.
CATAGCAATTCTTGCTCTCCAGCACATTAAGAATTAATATTTACCCTTACTGGACCTTTCAGCTTCCACAAGAAACTTTAACAAAAGCCGTGCAAATCCCTATCCAACATAAACTAGGAGGATTAATAATAATTCCTTTTGATCAGAATTACTCAGTTGGCCAGCAATGGTTTCCATGGTAATCAGGTGGTAGACAGGGCTGAGACTGATTTCATCAGTTGTAAGACATCATTAGAATTATCCTACATGTCTAATTATAACTTACCAGGATTGACTTCTTCACAGCATAGCTCAGAGGCACGGGAAATGAAGTTACGATTTTTAACTATTAGAAAGCGCCCACAAGGAAAGAAATTATTTTGCTTTCTCCTAATAAGACTTTTTTTCTTTCCTGCCAAGAAGCTTGAGAAGAGATAGTTTGAAAAGGATTTTCAATGGGAACTGGAGCCAAGAGTGAAGAGAATTTCACGGAAAGTTTATTGTTCTAATAGAAAAAAATGTAATCCTAGAGGGCTTAAACTTTAGAAAATACTGACATATTTAGAAAGAATTGGAACACTCAAAGCTAACAGACATTAAAAGAGAAATGCTCAGGCATCAGGTATGTGTGTACTTGTATGTGTGTTTCAGGTGAAAATATCTGCATCTTTTTATGTTTGAAACAGGAAGTCCATTAGCAGAGTTTTATGCCAGTGTCCAGCTGGTAACCCTAGAAAAATAGTACCCAACATTTGATAAGCTTGCTAGCTAAGCATTTAATCTGTATATTAAAGGAAAAATCCACACTTGTAAATAAAAAAAGGAAAAGAAGTCAGCTGAAAATTATGATATAAAATAAGCACCATGACTGTAAGTTCATTCCAAAATATAGTGATTCACTTAAAAATAAGTGTTACATGGAATTTCTGAAGTATGTGTTGCCAAAAGAGGACTGACAATGAAATAGTCCAGGTAGAAACTAGAATTATTAAAAGGTTAGAAGCCAGGATTTATAAGAGATATTAAAAGATCTATGGTACACATGAAAGTATGTCACTAGCCTGTTCTATAGGATAAAACACATACTAGATGTAAGGTGAAGCAGGTGAATGTAATTTTATCTTGATTCCCTTGGGCAATGACTGCTGATCAAGAAATCATACATTCATAGTAAATGAATGGAAATTTATGTTGTCTATCACACAAAAAATCTAAAAATTACAGTGTCAGTTAAATATTGGAACCTTTCTGTTTAGTGAAACTACGGACACTAAAATACTTTACATTTCCTTAATTTTTGTTCTAAAGACTTTCTGACAAAATTATTAAAATAAATTTAAAAATGGATTTATAAATTAGTAACATATTTTATTAATAAACCAGTTGAGGAGAAACAAAACAAAAGATTAGCTAAAATGCAACAGGATTTGGATTTTTAAATTATAAAGTTAATATTTTCTTCTAAATATTTTTTAGCTTTTTCATGTTCATAAGTTTGTAAGCATGACAACAATCAAGCAATTAAAGCATTTTTCATCAGTTTCTGGGAGCAATATTTTTTTCCAAAAACTAAGGGACCATCATCTATTTAAAATCATAAATATATAATGTATTTTATGAAGTATTATTTTTTGAGGTCCATAAAAGTTGTTGAAAATGATCCAATACAGTTTTTAACTTGCAAAACTGATGTCCTTTATGAATTGGAGACTTCACTTTATGATTTTTGCAATACAACTCTACTTGAACATGCGTATTCAGAGTTAACATAACTCTAAGAGATTTGAGTATAGTAGTAGGCTTATAAATTGCACTGTGCTTATAATAAACCATCAAAGCTTTAAGAAATAGAACTGGGAATAATTAGCACATATTATTATAATTCTAAATCAGAGGAATCTGTCCATATACATGCAGTTTCTGCCAAGAAATTTACTTGTGTTCCTTTTGCAAATAAAAATAATCTTCAATTTGTTTGCCTGTCAACTTAAGATTTTAATATTTTGTGCCCAATTAGATCTCTATGTGGTGATCAGGATTGTGTTCATTTTATCAGTTTTCCACTTATTGAAGATCTTTAAAGAAAGCCAAATACATAAAAGTTACAAAATGTAAGTCAACAAAAACAGAAAACATAGTTATCGAGGATAAAACTCATGTATGTATTAGAATAAGTTAAACAATGATAATTTTAATAATATGAGTTGAAGTTTGGTCTTATAATTTGTAAAAACTGCAAAGATAAAATATTAGATCCCGATCTTGAATATATATTTAACAAATCATTAATTTGGCTCAGTTTATTTTCAAATACTGAAAAATATTATATAGTGACAGTACACCTGGGTCGTTCTATCAGTTTGGGGAACTACAAAATACTACGTCTTCCTCTTTAATGTGGACCTTATCATAGTCATTTATGCCTTAATCATTTAGCTATTGCACTGTAATTAGGTCCTAATTGGGTAATATTGGGTTGAATACGTTCCTTTCTTTTCTCTTGTTATCCAGTAAAAAGAAAATAAAAAGCTAGTGGGAAATTTAGTTACTGGCCCATTGGAAAGGAATTTTAGGACAAAATAGACACAAATTAAGTCCAAGAAAATGGTGGGCTTGGGATGTAAAAGCCTATATTGTGTAAGAGTTATGGATGACAAATGCAGGAAATTTGCAAACTTTTGTGAGAAGTGGCTATAGAAATTTATTTTTGATGGCTCAGACCCACAGACCTCTGAGGACATCCACAGAGAAACAGCCATTCATTGTGTGCAGTGAATGTGTAGCTACACTCCATGTGTATGTGGGAGATAAACTAAGTGAATGCTGCATTTCACATTGTAAGGGTTAGGCCCTAATTAGAGTCTTGCATTAGTTCTTTTCACTACAGAGCAAAAGGACATTGCCACACTAAGGAAAAGATCCGGAGAATTGTAGCTAGGTTAATCCTAGGATTAAAGAGACTGAGTTATGAGGACAGGTTAAGCCTTAGTGTAAAAAAAAAAAATTACTTAAACTTCCATGTGCAGAGCTGTCTTGATGATACATATAAAATAAGACACAATTTTGATATACTACATCAAAGAAACTGGGAAAGAGATTTAATTGTGTGCTAACAAAACTAAATTAGAATATATATATAAGGTACCATATTAATGTAAGGAAAACACTTAGAAGTACAGCTGGGAGGGAAATCTATTTGCTTATAACAAACAGAAATTAAATATTTGCTGCCTACTGGTTATATTTTAGTTTTTAATTTCAAACACTTTTCTTGCAGCCATACAATCAAGTTAGTAGATTTGTTTCAGGAAAACAATTAACGTATGCTGCAGGATCTTCCTTGAAAGCATGAAATAATTCTGTCTACCATGGAACCTTATCAGCCAATTTTGGTACTTGCGGTTCCCTTAGTCGTCCAATTCTTTTTTAGTTTCAATCAACTCTTCAGCCCCCAGCAGAGGTGAGAAGCCTTTGATATAAAGAAATTAAATAGTGGAGACAGTTCTCTTAATGCAGCTCAGCAAGGGACAAGAGGATAAAATCATCTGCTCCTCCTAGTGAGGCTTATGCAATCTTCTATATAAAACTGACCTGAATCGAAAAAGAGGAAAAAAAAAACTATATCTAGAGTGCTTTAATAGTAAATACCCAATTAGCCATTAACATTTGAATCTAACTAGGAGTAGGCCTTCAGAATGTTTTAGACACACAGGATAACTAAAAAGAGAAACTGAATATCGTTTCATGTTTCAGTTTGCCATGCAATGACAAGATGTAACTTCAAAGTGATCCTTTCATCTTCCTTTTATTTCTCGATATTATTTCTTCCTGTCTGCCTTCTTCCCTATTTTTTCTTTTACTAAATGCAGTTAAGAACACAGATTTTTTTGAGAGAGAAAGCAGTGATGTGATGTGGACTTGATTTTCTCTTCTGCCATGCTTAGCTGCAGGACTTAGGGCTTGTCACCTGACCTCTGCCTTCTTTCACTGTGTTGTGGGTATAATGGAGATATGAAAACTTGCTAAGGCCACTTCACAGGAGTGTTATGAAAATCACATCTTACAAATAGAGTGTAAGGTTGAATGGAATTTTCAAAAAACTAAAAGTAAATTAAAAAATTAAGACCTCTTGAAATAAAATAAATGAAATTAAAGTTATGCATAATGCCTTTGTAAATCTTTATCAATCTCATATACCCCAACTGTACACTAGTGTAGGCATACTATCTATAATATTGTTTTACCAAATATGAGTATCATGCTTATTTCATTCATAATCCTTCAAAATTATGCAAAATCTGGATTTGTATAATCTCTCCAATGACACAATAAAAAAATTAATTGCCATTTGGTGATAATTTAATGAAACATATTTAACGAGCACCTATCATATATAAGTACTACACTATATGCTATAAGATTTAAAGATTAGTAAGATGTACTTACTACATTTTTAAAGGGAAGAGTACTTCCCTTTAAAAATGTTTCATTCTTATGAATGAGAGAGCAAGAACCTAAATAATGGTAGTTAGGTTGGACACTATCTAGAGAACAATGGCCAAAGATCAGTGGGGAGTCAGAAGAGGGGAAACACTTCTCTAATTGGTGAGAGGACTCTGTGGAGGCATTGGGAAGATGACTGGTCCTTTAGAGAGGCATAGAATGATCTAAAATATTTCAATTGGAAGTGAATGGGGAGCAGTAGGGGATATAGAATGAGCAAAAGTTAGAACAAACAGGAGTATTTTAAGTAATATAAGTATTGCCCAATGGTGCTTTTAAGCAGAGTTGTGAAATTGCCAATATTTCATAATAATATATATTTTATGTAATTTTTATGCTACAATTTTTGGTAGCTTAGGAAAGTAATTGCTATGAAAATTCGCTAAAAAAAAACAACAACCTGTATTTCAAATGCCAGGTCCATACTGCATAAAACGAATCAAAGAAATTACTTCTATGCAATAAAATTTCTATAAATCTACTTTAGATAACTACTGGTTTTTTAAAATATTTTGCAGAATTGTCTCAGAGTATGTTTTGATATACCTAAACTGGGTTTGTGAAATAATAATTAGACTCCATTTTTTCAAGTTAACATTTCCAAACATCTGCTATGGTGGAATTTTAATATGAATTTGAGCATAAAAACAGCTTTGTTTAATTTTAATATGTCTTTGTCTTCTAAATTATTTTGTACTTCAGATTTTCAGAGTTACTATTAATTAGTTAAAATTAAACTTTTCTTTATAATTATTTATACTCACATAGTATGTTTTTATTCAGTGCACTTTCACAACCACAAAAAAAAAATGTTTACTAATGAGAAATCTAAGTTTCAGAAAGATTAAATGAATTCCCCAAATCAGAAAGCTAGAAGTGAGACATACAAGACTAAAATCCAAGTGTTTTGATATCTACCTAACGAGCTATCTAGTAAGTGCGCTATTAAACACACACACAAATCTAAAGTATAACACTATACATGGAAAATTCATCCAAACCTATAAATTGGAGATCCCATGATATTCCCTTCTTACCACACTAATTAGCAACTAAGAGTGAATTTTTATACTGAGCTCAAAGACAATAATGATGATAATTACCTTTTGCAATGATTCTAATAATGTTGACAAATTTTCCTTCAGCATCATTTTATTTATTTGTTTTTAAGCTTAGGCAAGGGTCTAGCCTGTCACCTGGCCATAAATTCTGAAATAGTCTTTTGGATCTTGATGACTTATTGGATATGATCATATTACTACCTTGAATAACCATTCTCTATCACTAATATCTGAGAGAAAATTACTTGATGGTTTAGCTGATAGCAACACTGCTAATGAGGAGCATATAAACACTGTGGGAGAAAAGGATGCTTTCTGGGAAAGGGAAAAGGGCACCTTGGCTATTCTAATAGCATGGCCGAGAAGTGGCCTTTGTTAAGCATCTCACTGATATACAATCATATTATTTATAATATATTGTATTCACATTATGCTTCATAAATCCAAAGCATAGCTTTACTACCTACCTCCCTGTAATCAAACTTGCTTTGCCAAATAATTAGGCCAAAATCTTAACATCTTCCAATGGTCCAAACTCAAAACTTTAGATGGATTTCTAATTGTTCCCTCTTCTTTACCCCCATTTATAATACATAGCCAATTCTTGGAGATTCTGTCTTTTAAGTGTTCTAGGACTTGTCTGCTTTGCTACATTCTCACTGCCCATTTTTGGTCCATGATCTCATTAATCAATGCCCAGAATAATGCAATATTCTCCTGGTCTCTAGTCTCTTCAGTCTACCAGGACTACTGTTTTCATGATGCCACTCTCCCAAGAGTCCTCAGCAACTTTTGCAAATCTTCTAAGGTCAAGTGCAGGCTCATATTTCTGGCCTCTGAGAGCTCCATAAATAGATTTCATCGTGCCTATAAAATAAAATATACACCTTGCCTAAACATACACTGCTTCAGAGAGGATATTTTTCTCACACATTTTGCCACTCCTCATAACTCATAGATATACCTTCTTATATGATTTTGGCCAAGTCAATCTTTCCAGTTAGAATATATCCATGTTGGTTAGCCAGCCAGCCACATATAAAGAATAAGTGCCTGCTATACTTGTTAAATATATGTACCAGAGACTTAAATCTTGTCTTTCATACTCCGATTGAATCTCAGCAGATTTGCAACATCTGCTCTCCAGTTCATCAGACTCACCCAAGACAACTAACAAAAGGATGATGATGGATAACACCCATTCCCCAAAAAAGAGAGTTTCTACAACTGCAATCAAGACAGTTCCATCCATCTGCCCCATGCGATCTAAGCCCCCTCTCAATCAGAAATGGACTGTGCATGGCCATTCTAAAATCCTTAAAACTGAGGAATGAATCAACATAAGGGAGGGTTGCAACTATGGACTATAGTAGACTTGTTATTCTAGCAACAGAAGAACTTGTAACATTGACATAAAG
>JAQZBX010010138.1:0-44811 GCA_029593785.1 Cabassous unicinctus
CTCATTCTCTAAACTGTTTTATCCTTTTTTTTTTTTTTATCTAGTGACCTTTTTTATTGCTGTTTTCCTATAGTTAGCTATGCTTTTAAAATTATTTTTATTGTCATTATTTTGTTTACAAATTAATCAACATTTGCTTTTATATTTATTAATTCCTTTCTCCATGGTATCTTTTCTGTACTTTAAGCAAATGTGAATTTACTATTTTACAAATTTTCTTTCTGCTTGCTTAGTTATGCAAATGTTTGAGGTGATAAATGTTCTCTTAGGCTGGCTTTAGGATTACTTTGTGGGTTTGGATACATATCACTTACATTAAAAATTATGAAATTCCAGTTTTTTATGACAAGAGTTTTTCAAGAGAGATTTTTTAACTGCACAAGAGTGTTTTAGTTTATTTGTTACTATTTTTGCTGCTAATTTTCAAAAAGATTATATTATATTTATATTTTTGGAAATTTGTCATGATAATTTTGTGCTTTAATATTTAGTCATTTTGGAATTAAGTATGTTTTAAAAGTATAAATATTTTGTTTGAAATATTAATCAAAGCCTCTCTATTCTTATATATTTTAATATTTTCATCTGCCATTGGCTAAAAAAATATATAGCTTTTCCTTTTCCTTTAATTTCATCCAGTTCTGGATATATATTTTAATGCCAAGTGATTTGTTCTATAAAAGATCCCTGACTGTTATATATTTCTGTAGATTACATATTTTATAATTATAAGGCATACCACATGTATGACACACTTTGAATTTGGTCTTTAATTAAACTCTCAAGTGATGCTAATGCCAGGACCCCTGCTTAATATTTGTTTGCATTTGCCTTGTGTGTCTTTGCCAATACTTATTATTTTCAATAATAGTGTGTCACTTTCTTTTTCATGTGTCTCCTTTACAAAACAAAGAATAACTTATCATAAGAATCTTTTTCCCATTGGCTTTGCCAATTTTTCCACTTTATATTTATTGTTATTAGTGTTAATTTTGCTATTTCTTTTGTAGTCTATCTTTTGCTATATATGTTATATTTGCTATATTGTCCATGCTTTCTTTTCTTTTTGTTTCCCCTTTTAGTCACTTGGAATGTATATAGTCAAAATTTTTCATTTATTCCTTGTTAACTTTGCATTTTTAAATAATACACTGAAATCTATTTCTTAATTTAACAACTTTGTAAATTTAATAATCTCCTACTATGAAAGGTAAGGAAACCTGTCTTCTGTTTCACCTATTCCTTGATGTTGGCAATGACAATGAGAAGAGGGGAGGTTGTGGATGGATTTTACGTATGAATCATTATGTTTGTTGGTACCAGTTGGCAGCAGTTGCTTTTCTGTTTCACTGAGGGCCTCAGGTGTTATTAGTATGTCATTTTGGCCTGGCTTGTGATGAAATCAAAATCAACAGTGGCAAATTAGTGATGCCACGACTTTGAGATGTAAATAGGGCAATTAAAGATATGGTGACAATATGTACCAGTTTGCCTGGGGCACTCCTGGACTTTCACTTGTTCAAGAGCAATTATTAATAAGAGCAATTATTAATAGTTTCCCCTTTCACTCTCAGAATGTATATTCTGTGCAATAAATTGCTTAATACTGTCATTTTAGTGTATTCAGTATGTTCAGTAAGCTCAATAAGAGCTGGGTAAAAATACTGATCCATCTCCAAGTACTGAAATGCAAACTTGCATATATATATATATATATCTCTCCTGAAGATGGTGGAGAAGCTGAGTGAAGGCCTCTTAGCACAGTACTTAGAGATATTCATTAGCCACTTTTCCAAACATGGAACTCTCCATCTCTTATGTAAAATGATTTAATTCTTTTACTGTTCCTGTTTAAGCCATATTTAATTGGGTGTTCTGTTACTTGTGAAAATTACATATCTGACAGTGTTTTATACGGAGGGCACAGGATATATCAGGGATCTTTGGTATAGTTAGGCCTTTAATAAATTTTAGCAACTCCACTTAAAAGAAATAGTTGGAAAACCCAATAGAATTATGATTTGCTCTATATCTTATTTTATGGCCTGTGCTCTAGGATAAAGCTGTCTCTTTCTATTTTTTTTTGTCTCCTTAATGCAATTCTTAACTATCCACAGTAGAGGCACACTGACAGCAAGGAACATCTGAGCTATATACTATCAATTTTAGAAGTGGATAGAGTGGGAAGAGAAATTTAATTGGCCAAACTGAGACCCATAAGTAATCAGTAGAGAGTGAAGCGAAGAATACCTGGCTAAAGAAACAAATGTATTATAATTAGACCAATTATCCTAGATATAGTTCATCAGCTTGTAATGATAAAGGCTCTTAATGAGCTTTGTCACTGATAGCATTACTTTCTAATCTTAATCCCTTTTAGGGTTATTAGCTTTAATGCTACTTGCACAGAAATAAGTTAATTTATACTAAAATTAAGTTGAAAAATAACATGTAAAGGTTGTTGCCTATGAAAAATAACTTATAAAGTTACTCCCTTGCTGACAGAACTTACTGAGGACAGTGCAGAAATGCCAAGGCATTTTGAACAGGTGGAGGGGATTCAGAACAAGAGAGAATCATTCCTTAAAGGAAACATTTATAAATATGCTTGAGGCCCATCACTTTATTTATATTTAATAGCACTTAATGAAGTTGTGGAAGACTATTTTATTTACTTTTAAGTGTCAGCACACAAGTTCTGTCTGCTATCAAGAAAAACCCTTAAAAATTAACTTTTGAAGAAATGACACTCAACATAATTTCTCTTATAATCAGACATGCAGTACTTAGAAATCTACACACATCTGTCGATAGAATCTTGAATTATGGCCTCTATAAGAACTCAAAAGAGTCCTTCATCTGAGCCTCAGAACACTGAAAATGATTAGCGTGATTATTTTCTAAATTATCACAAGAATGGGACAAAACTAGTGCCAGTCTAGATGCATAAAATAGAAGTTAATTCATTATATTTAATGGATGATTCAGGACATTAGTGCATAAAGAACCACAGTTGAGAATGTTTGCTGAAGGAAGGAAGTATTCTTAGAAACACACTTGCCTGATCATCTATCTATGAATTTATTTATTTATCCATCAATATTTATTAAACAACTACTCTGTGTGTAGATTTAACAGTATATAGGTTTAATAGCACCATGTTTAAATATGTCATGAACAGGTGACCTTAACATGGTCTCAATTCATTTTGAGTATTTTACCACTATATATTAGCCATAGTTGTTTTTTGTTCTTTTTTGTGTGTTTCTTTTTGTAGACACATTTTCTGCAATAGATTATAGAATTTCCCATTTAGTTATAGTACACCAATACCTTCTTTTATGAATGAAGCTTGAAATTTATCAAATGCTATTTTTTGCATATATTGAGATGATCACGTGACTTTTCTTTTTTAAGTGGTGAAATATAGTGCCCATTTTAAATACCGCTACTGAGCTATAGTGAATATACAATAAACTTAACATGTTGAAAATGCAGCATTTGATAATTTTGATCATAAGTATACACCATTGAAACCCATTCATAATGATGAATATATCCATCACTCCCCAAAATTTCATTGTACCCTTCTGTCAAGTAATTTCAGCATAGACATCTCCATGCTTGATGGTTTCAGTGCTGAAATCTACCCATACGTGTATACAAAGTCTTCCAGAGAGGAGCAAACAGATCTCTCCTCACGTGACTATATGAGGCCAATGGAAGCCTGACACTCAAAACCTCATGAGGTCAAGAGTCTTCTCAGCCGAGCGCCGAGTGACCGATTGCCTTTGCTCTCACGACGTATGCTCCTTTCGCTGGAGGCTCCACCCGCCATTGTAGGCCAATAGTCCAACGTGGAGCATGTGTTTACCCGATTTGAACTCCGGCTTCCCAAAGGGAATTTAAAGTACTGCTTTTTGTTTCTGAATCAGCCTTTGGACGAATGTTTTCACCTTCTGTGGTGCAAAGCTATTTTAAAAGCCTGTGCTAATGGAGGAGCCAACCACTTATAAGATATCACCGAAGGAGAGAGGGAAAACTTTTGCCCGAATTCATCAATGGAGATTTTGATTCCAATAAGCCTGAAGTCAGGAGAGTACTACACAAGTAAAGGATGTGAGGTGATTTCAACTCCTGAGCAAAACTACACTGACTTTACCAAGTGCCTTCTAGAGCTCCAAAAGAAGATAGAAGAAGCAAAACCTTGAGGTTGATCTGATTGTGACACTTGAAGGACTTGGTGGATGTTTTGACCAGATTATGGTATCTGTGTGCACTGTTTAATGCAACTGTCACTCCTTTGGCAATTATAATAATTCAAGAGGAATCTCTCATCTACCTGCTCCAACCAGCAAAGCACAAGTTGCATATAAACACCAGGATGGAAAGGTGACTGGTGTGCCCTTGTCCTATTGGAAAATATTGCAATCACATTACCGAACAGACCTATGTAGTATTGGTCGGTACTTCTAATACCTACGATGGGTCTGGGGTAGTGACTGTGGAAACTGATCAGCCTTTCCAATGGACCATGGCCATCAAAAACTAACCTGTTAACTGGCATCCATAAGCGTGCTTCTACCTTACCTCATCGCCAGTGATTTATTGCTCAGTGAGAACAGTTCACCTGGGTTTATCAGAATCTCCACTTTCCTAGGAAGCTCACTCATTTTAAAATGCTAATGTATAGATAATCCAGGTAAAATTATAAATGACAGATCTGAATTTTACAGTGAGGGACAAAAATCATTATTTGTTTGGAAAGTAAATAAGCTCTGTTGCTTTTAGTTGGAAACTAATGTGAATCATTCCTTTTAAAATTCAGTACTGATTATTCTTGTGTTATCAATCACTCCTTTTTTTTGTAGAAAATTGTTTTTAATTTTGGAGCTGATAAAACTCTTTTTGGAGTCTAGCACATTATTTACACTTGCTGCCTATCAATGCTTTTAACAAGGGCTACTTCTGAATGTCTTTTAATATTATATTTCTCTATATAATTTATATCACCTTTTACTGAATAAAAAATTCCTTCTAGTGGGGGGGTGTTAAAACTAGATGGGGTTCCCTGAACCCCTTTCCACATCTGTAAAATGGGAACGGTGTCTGAAGTTCCTTTCCTCAAATTGTTAATACTGGCACTTTACACTTGTAAGGCAGATAATGCACATGATTATTGACACAGCCAGATTAAACAGCCTGGTCCTTTGGATATTGTGACAGTTTGATATTATTGATGAATTCCAAAAAGAAATTCTGATTATGTTTGTAAACTGGTCTCTTCCTCTGGGCTAGCGATACCCTTAGATTGTATTGAATTCAGAGTTTTCACTTTTACTTGATTAAACAATGATTAAGGCTTTGATTGGGCCACATCAATAGGATGTTGAGTCCCCGCCCCCTTGGTGGGTAGACACAGAGAAAACTATGTGGCAGAGCAGAGGAGTAGGTGAGTTTTGATCCTGCGGCCTGGGAAGTAAACACACGGAGAAGCAGATATGTGAGGAAGGAGAGCCCCCAGAAGAAAGATGAGCTGTTAGTGTAATAGTCTACAGATGGCCTTCTGGAATGAGGAGAGCATCTGAGCCTGAAGAGAAACAAGCCCTGGGAAGAGAGGATCCCAGGAAGCCTGAACCCTTCCAGATGTTGGCAGCCATCTTGCTCCAAAAAGTGGCAACAGACTTTGGTAAGGAAAGTAACTTATGCTTTATGGCCTGGTAACTGTAAGCTTCCACCCCAAATAAATACCCTTTATAAACCCAACAGATTTCTGGTATTTTGCATCAGCACCCCTTTTGGTTGACTAATACAGATATATTCAAGTTCCTTTTATAATGGGACGCTCTTCATTAGACTTTACCCTTTACTATATAGTTACTAAACCAAATGTTGCCATACAAGTAATGATTTAAACATGGACCTGCCCAACATGTTTTATGTACACACAATCCCCATGTTGCTGTAAGGAAGGGGACCAGCATCTGTTTTTTTCTTGATGCTAACAACTTGAATTATGAAAGGATAGTGTGAGGCTTAGATTATAAATAGAAAATGAAGAGAGGATCTACTGATCCTAGCATACAATTCTCAACAGTTTCCCATTAGAAAAAAAGTAATTATTTTATGCAAATACATGTGAGATTGAAATCTGAATGTTAAATAAAAATATTTTAGTTGTCAAAAAACAAAACAAAACAAAAACCTCATGAGGATGTTAAGAAAAGGAGATATGCAGATCAATTTCCCTCAGGGACATAGAAGCAAAATAATATGATCATCTCAGTGGTACAAAAAGAGTGTTTGATACGATTTATCAGCAATTTGAAAAAGAAAAACCTAGAATAAAAAAATATTTCCTTAATCTGATAAAGAATATCTATCAATGGCGTACACAAACATACTTTTAATAGTCTGTTAACTATTGGACTAGGAATCTTTACCAGTATAATGAGGCAAGGGGGATAATTAAAAGATATATGGGTTGGAAATAAAGAAAAATGACCTCAATTGCAAACATACTTTCAACATAGAAAATAAAAAGCCTTAGATAATCCCATCCACCATATCCATGGGATATAAGCCCCCTCTCTCTTGGAGGTGGAGTGGACATCACCATCCCAAACTCCTCAGGATTGGGGGAAGAGCTATGGACTAGAGTGGACTTAATGGTATTCTGTTGTAGTCATAATGTGATTCAAGCAATGGAAGAAATTACAACAGTGAGGGTGAGCCAGTGGCCACTGGATGCTTTTGGGGCAGGGAAGGGAAAAGCAGTTGTAATATAGGTGCTTTATCAAGACTTGGGAATTATCCTGAGTGACATTACAACGACAGTTATAGGCCATTTTACATCAGCATATACCATGCAGAACTGTGTGGGAGAGAGTGTGGTCTACAGTGTGAACTATGGTCCATGCTTAGTGGCAAAGCCCCAGGATGTGTATATCCATTGCAGGTGATGTGCCACACTAGTGAAGGATGTTTATGTGGGAGGTTGTGGGAGGTGTGGGAGGTGGGGAACATGGGAATCCCTGTAATTTTTGTGTAACATTTATGTAACCTAAGCATCTTTTAAAATAAAAAAAAAATTTTTTAAAGCCTTAGATATATTGTTATAACAAATAAGTGAATTTAGCAGTTTTATGGAATACAATGCCAATGCACAAATACCAATTATATTTTTATATTCAAATAATTATCATGAAACAATTTAAAAATACATAATTAAATCTTTCATAAAAATAACCAAATATCTAAAAGTAAATCTAATAGGAGGTATGTACAATATCTACAAACCCATGCACACACGCAAACACATACACACAGTTCTATTGTGAGAAATAAAAGATTCAAATTAATGGAATGATAATCTATGTCCATGAATCAGAAGATTCCATATTGTAAAGTTGTCACTTATCCTGAAATTGATCAATAGATTCAATGCAAACCTATATCAGTTATCTATTGCCAAAATGGTGCAGTGTAAAAACATACTCCAAAATACAGAAACATGAAATTACAATCAGGTATTTAGCTCATGATTCTGTGGGTTGGCCTATGGGCCTAGGAAAACGCTTCTTATTCCAGCCTCCACAGCCAGTTAGATAGCTCTGCTTCTGGGATTTGCCTGACTTTCAGTGGAGCACCTTGGCTCTTCTCTAATATCCCTCCAATATGTTAGTCTGGCAGTGCTTTCATGGCAAGGGACAAGCTCAAGGGACAGAGTAGAGCCCCACAAGACCTGTTGAGGCTTAAGCTTGTAACTCGTGCAGCATCACTTCTGCTACATTTAATTGGTGATGCAAGTTACAAGGCCAAGTCAGACTTAAGAAGAGGAGAAATAGACTATATTTATTGGTGATTCACAGTTTGTATGATCATTAATTGGAGCCCAGAAGGAGTAGTCAGTCTACCACAAAACCCAGCCAAAAACCTAGCAGTCATTTTTGTGTACACTGACAGACTTATCATGGTAGTTACATAGAGGTACACATATGAAAAATGTCATCAAGTTATATTCTTACCGATATATGCATTTTACTGCCAGTAAATTATACCTCAACACACATAAACAAACAGGAATGAGCTGGACTAAGAAAGCTATGGCAATCTTCAAAATGTACTAAGGTGGAAGACGTATTATGCCATTAATTAAGAGAGTGTGATATTTGATGAAGGATAGTCAAAACCACAAATGGGACAGAACAGTTTGTATCAGGCACACTTATATGGACTTTTGATTTGTGTAAGAGTTGGCAGGTAGAAGAGTAGGAAAAGACAATCTTTTCAACAAGTTTTGTTGGATTATTTGAATATTTACATAGAAAAATAATTTGACATAAGTAGTTCATCACCCCATATCAAAATCATATCCAGAAAAAGGTTTTTAAAAACCTAAGTGTGAAAAGTGAAATAAAGCTTCAAGGACATCCAAGAATATACTCATGACCGTGGGATAGGAAAAAAATTTATTACACTCAACTCAAATGTCACTAACTATGAAGAAAACTATTCATGAAGTTGAACTAAATTATAATTAGAAACTTCTGTTTACTGATTGAGTAAGAAGTCAAACCTAAGAACAAAGGAAGATATTTGCAACATATATAAACAACAAATTAAGCATATTCAGTCTATAAGAAATGATTTATAACATATATATAAGTTTATAAGAAATGATTTATATATATATATATAAATTTGGGGGTTCAGGTGTCTTTGGTCATCCTGAATCTGATGATTCATTTCTTTCATTAATTTTGGAAAATCCTCAGTACTTTTCTTTCCAAATATTAATCCCTCTCCTTTGAGGTTTTTTTTCTTTAGAGTTCCATTTGGTACTTTTAGATCTTTAATGTCGGTTATCATTTTTATATATTTTTTTCTATATCTTTATATTTCTTTGCAGCCTGCTGCATTAGATATAGCAGCACTTTGCTAATTCTGTCTTTTGCTGCATCTAATATGCTGTTTAAATTGTTCATTGTTTCCAATTACATATATATTGTGTAGAAAAATGAAAATTAAAATGATATATATAATTTTCATCAGATCTATTGTGTTATAAAAAAAAGTCTGTTAATTTGGTAGGTACTCCTTATTCATACTTGTGATGCAATCATTAAAGAGTTATTCTAATATATCTAAGTGAAATATTCTATATCTGATAAATGCAGGACTGCTGTCTTAATGTATGTGATCCCATGTTATTTTTCCCCAAAATTCGTCATTCAACATAATTTTGTTTTCTTGAAAGTTGGTTATTTTGAATTTACTGTTCTGCTGTTATTGTAAAACCACCCATCTTGAAATCTCATCTATGAAAATTCTCTGAAACCTGGGGTTAAATTTGTTTTTTCCAGAGAATTATGCCCTTCTGCTCTTCACGTGTGAGCATTTAACCAATGTGTGGTTAACTAAGTTTTAGTTTTTGAGATATTTTTAATCACACAGGTGTTTAAATATTGTCCCTTACCTAGATAAAACCAGGCTTTTATTCAGCAATTTTGTTTAGCAATTCTATTAAAGTAATTGTCAATATATATATATATGCATAATACTTATATATATATATATATACTTACATGCATACATACACCCAACTATTATTTTTTTCTTACATTATTCTCCACCCAAAGCCAAGAATGAAACACACAGCTATCTTGTTCATATCCTTCTATTTTATATTTCCTCCAGTTCACTCCTGGTGTTGTCTTTTAATAAAATCATAGTATCAGGGTCCTGTATTATACCTACCTGCATGGGCTCTGGGCTTCATCTCCAGTGTACCAGAGAAGCACAGACTGTTAAAAATTCAGCTCTAGGCAATCAGAGATAATCAGATGCTCCAGGAAACTTGCCATATTCAGTTCGCAGTACTGTTCTAAATTTGCTTTTTTTCGCACCATTTCTAACCTCTGAAGATTGTCTTATTTCACACTAAGTCTTACATTTTATGCAGGACTTTTTAGGTACCTGGTCAAGTGGGTTTCTCTGGTCATCTAGGCCACCATATTACAAGAAGTGAATCCAGTTTTGTTACTTTTAAAATTCACAGCTATTAAAAACAGAACTTAACTTGTAGTTTAAAAATACACCGAAAAAAAAACCAACACCCCAAACAACTTCTATTTCTGAGTTCCACACTCTTCCTTCACACAAACATAAACTATAGTTTAAATGAGTACTTAATTATACACTGGTAACACCGCTAGAGAACTTGGCAGACATTCTACTTTTAGATGCTCTCCACATACATTTATATATCACATTTTGCATAATGAAGACTTCTCTCCCACCTCTTACTAAAGCTAAGTAATAATAATGATAATAATAAGCTTCTTAAAAGAAGAATGGAGATATAAACAGGAAGGTTTGGTGAGCTACGACATGCACCAAGTTGAGCGTGTTGCAAGTTAAAGGATGGGTGGTGGATAAATTTCAGATACAAGGTAAAAGACTTGAGACTTTTGCAACCCAAATTAGATATTTAGCATATTTTTGTTTAAAAATTCTAGACTGTCTACATAGTTTAGGGAAAGATACCAAGTCTAAACATATGGCTGAACGGAACAGCCTTTCCCCTGGATTGCACCCATGTGGAGTTTCACGTAAGGCTGTGCTCAATTTCTTTTTCTCCAAATTAAGATATAATTTTAGACCACCATTTGAATGATTTTGAGAGCACATGGGCAGTGTTTCTCATATATTATATGGCTTGAAATGAAATTATTAAGAAAGCAGGACTTCATGCTTCCAAGCTTTGTTTCTATTTGGTTTCTGTTGCCGAGCATGCTGACCTGCTCAAGGAAGCCTCATTAGTCCTCTCATCAGCATCCGTTACTCTGATTAATTCTGCCTGCATGCTTAGGTATGTGGCAAGATGCTTCCTTTAGAAAATTATCTCCTATGCAAAGGCATAAGCAACTTGGAGAATATTTCCTTTGCTTTGATTATGGCTGAAGTGACTCTATGCCAGTTCTGAGTCTTGCCATTAAAAGAACTGACTGTTTCTGTCTTGGCTTCTTGGAGAACTGCACCTCATGGAAAATGTCCTATTACCTTGCTTAACAGTGATATGAAGAAGCCCTAAGACTACAAGGAAAGAAAAGGGTCACCTGAGATTAGCCAATAAGCATATGAACGAAGCCATCTTAGACCTTCCAGAGATGTCCAACTGCCAGTTATGCAGCACTGAATGACCCCACTTGACACCATGTGGAACCGAATTGCCCTTCTGAGGCCTGGCGAATTCCTGACCCACAAAGCATGTGACTTAATAAATTGTTATCTGGGAGTAGTTTGTTTAACAGCAATATATAAGCTGGACATCTATTAAGCAGAAATTTTCTTTGTTAAGTACCTGGAAAATAAAAATATTTCAGATATGGAACTTCTTCAAGCAACTATAATGTTCAGGGGTAGGATAGAAACTGGAACCAGGTGTCTATATTTGGACTAAACCAGAAATTAAATTCAAACAGCAGAAGATGGTGCTTTGAATGAGATGATTAATCATGTGTATTTGATTTTCCAGACTAACAGTTATCACTGAGGAACTCATCCAGTGAATCACGGGACTAAACGGGATCTTGGATTTCTGTACAGAAATTCATATATAAAATTCTAATCAGGTTACCAAGTAGCATGGCATATCAAGACTCAGAGCACTTCATTTGAGAAAGTGTTGATCTGTAAATGACAATTCTCTATAATAATGTTAGTTACAATTATTAGTTCTCAGTTACCAAAACTAGGGCAAGATGTGGAAACACCTGTATAAGTAATAGGTCAGAAAACACGGTGTTACTTAATAAGCTATTGTCTTTCAACTTGAAACTGACTCACCCTCTAAAGTCATCTCTGAGATTGGGAGGCTGGGAATCAGCAGTTATATTTCTCTTTTTAAGCTGGCTTCCTGTTACATTTTGCCAGTAGGGCCACTAGGCAGAAGAAGAAATTAGCTCCTTCTTGTGTAGCTTGTGGTTCCTGTCAGCAAGCACTAGCTCTTCAACCTCGCAGTAATAGTTCAAAATAACAGTGGATCCAGTTTTCAACTTCTTTAGTCCTCTGGAATATGTTTTCTCAGAGATACCAGCCTAAGTCAGGCAACATGCTTTCCTCAGAATTCTGAATACTATGAATATAAACCCACTACTCCAAGGACTAAATTTTGATAACCAACCCCAACATTTTCCCTTCGTTTTCCCAGTCCTAGGAGAAATATATGCTCCCCATTTTTATGTCCTTTCAGTCCTTCAGTATCCACAAAACCAATTCTTTATATTAAATTTTCTGTTAGAATAACTACTGTGCTTTTTGTTTTCCAGACTGTACTAACCATTACACAAAGTGCCATTGTGATTAGTTCTTACCAACATAATATAAGTGGAAGTCCATGTCACTTTTGGGCTGAGACGATTAAGATTAGGTATACTTTCATTTTTCCCCCTTTTTTCTTCCCCATATACCAGACAAATTATAACAGCTACACACTGAATATAGTGTATTGCCACAACATGGAAGGAGCCTGGTCCCAGAATTTCTCTGTAGAGCAGAACCTGACACCTTGTGCTGCTCATTGTTGGATTCTGATAAGTGCAAAATAACAAAAAAAATAATAAAAATAACCTTAATTGTTTAAAGTCAGTGAGATTCAATGTTTGTTACAGCAGCTAATGTTACTTGTTCTTATTAATATAGATGTTGATACTATTCAGTTTATAAAAAAGTATATGCTGGTGTGCCATTGTAAAAGAAATATTGTATATGCAGCATTGGCCCAGTGATTGAATGGAGGATGGCAAGGAAACTCATATAACAAGCTGGATAGTCTTGTTCCATGTCACTCAAAATCAAAGGATTCAGTAAATCTCTTGCCTACAATAATTTGGAAGACAAATTGAAAGATAAAAGATATCAAAAAATATTATTTTCCTACTATGTGGTGGTTGTAATTGGCTCTGTTTGGCAACACATAAGAAAGAGTTGAGCCAGCCAGTCTAGAAGCAGAAATATAAGGATAAAGGAAGACCACCTATTTAGGATTTTTGCAGGATTGGAAAAATTGACAGCTTCTAGACCTTAAATAGCAAGAGATGGAATTTTAAAAATTGTTTCATTGACAAAAACTCAATGAGGGAGCGGATGTGGCTCAAGCGGCTGAGCGCCTGCTTCCCACATGGGAATCTCCTCCCTGGTACCTCAAAACAAAAACAAACAAACAAACAAAAAAGCACAATGAGATTTCTTAGTTGAATAAAGTGATCAGATTTGGAATGTGCCCTATTCAGGCCCATCGCCTCATGGTAACTGCTATTAAGCTGAGCTATATGCGGCAGCTAGGAAGCAAAGAGCAAAGGCTGTGAACTATATTTCAGAAAAAACTTTTGGTGTTTACTCTCAGGTGAAACTAACTTGAAGTAAATAAATCAGAAAGATACTAAGGTTTTGAGGAAATTAAGTCACCAAAGAACATTAGCCTCACCTCAAAGTTTTGTTAATTTTGGCAAGTCTTAAAATAGCTCCCAGTAGGAGTGGGGTACAAAAACTGCACAAGCCCTAAAGATGATGGACGTACACCCCAATACCCATTCTGAATAATAAAAATAATAGAAGCAGGAGAATCTTGTGGAGGGTGGCAGGGTTTTCTCCTAGCAGCTTATGGCTTTTTCTCCTCAAGGGAGAAGGATCCAGGCAGGGCATTCCCACAGCAGTGGCCACTCTGTACCCAGCTCTGCTCCTCCTGCTCCTCTGAGAGGGGCTTTCTCTTTTCTCTTGGTCAACTCAAACCTTTCTTATTAGCACTGGGTGGAGGTCCGTGGAGAAGAACCTGCAAATGGATGCAAACTTCCCTTGTGACAGAAACTCACAGGGGTTCTATACTCTCACCCTAATTCATACGCAGAACCTTGGCTGAAAATTTTCTCTGAATTCTTTGTACCTGATTGTATGGTGGTCACATTCTCCTCCTGCCATTTTCCTCATCAAGATGCTTTTATCTCCTTAGATTTCAGGTTCATGGTTTGTCCTACAACCTCAGCTTTCAGATGAACTTGAGAAAAGTTACAATTTTTGTTCATTATATAGTTCTTTCTTTTTGTTCCGGTGGGAGCAATGTCTTTCCAGTTTTCTACATCCTAGACAAAACTTGGCACTCCCCTTTTATTAGCTAGTGGCTAATCTGTTTTATTAATCTTTTCAAATAACCAAGTTTTGACTTTGTTGATTGTGGCAGATTGAGTTATGTACCCCAGGAAAAAAAAACAAACACATGTTCTTAACTTTAATCCACACCCTGTGGGTATGAACCATTGAAATAGGATCTCTTGAAGATGCTATTTCAATGAAAGTGTGGTCCAACTTGATGGTGGGTCTTAATACTATTTCTGGAGCCCTTATGAAGAGAAAGCCATGGGAAAGAGTCAGAAGCCAGAAGTCAATGTAACCTGGAAGAGAAAGGTGAGGACATCTTCACATGTCAGGAAAGCAAAGGAACTCAAGGATTATTGGCCAGCCAGAATGTCACTGTCCCTGGGATGGAGTAAGCCTCCTAACTTCTGAAAGCAAGAGCCAATAAATTCTTATTAAGCCAATCTCTTGTGTGGTATAGCAGCTGGAAAATGAAGACACTGATATATTTTCTATTGTTTATCTATTTTCTATATTGTTAATGTTCACACTTAATTATTCCCTTTCTTCTTGCCTAGTTTGGAAATAATTTTCTACCCCTAGTCTAAGGCTATTAAGAATAAAGATTAGTTCAGTGATTTAAAACTTTCTTCTTTTCTAATGTATGCATTGACATCTACGAATTTCCCTTAAAGTACTGCATTAGCTACATCTCACATATTTGGATATATTTTGTTTTTATTATCATTTAGTTCGAAGTATGTTCTAATTTATATTGTAATATATCCTCTCATACACAGGTTATTTAGAGACATGTTGCTTAATTTCTAAGTATTTGTTATTTTTCTATTTATTTCATTATTATGAAATTCTAATTTAGTAACATTATGATCAGAGAATAGACTCGTTTAATTTCATCAATTTAAAATGTATTGATACTTGTTTTATGATGCTGCATAAGGTCTAGCTTGGAGAACATTCCATGTCCACTTTTTTTTTTTAAATTTTGTTCTGCAGTTGTTCAATGTAGGCTTCTTTAAATGTCAGTTAGTTCAAGCTGGTTACATCTACTACTTACTGTGCCTGGTCTACTTACAGGATTGTTTGTCCATTTGTTCTACTAATTTCTGTGAGAGGGGAATTAAAATAAGTAAGTTTGTTGATTTTTCTTTTTCGCCCTGTGATTCTAATAATTTTTTGCTGTAATGTATATTGAAGCTCTCTTAGTAGGTACCTTGTCATTTAATATTGTTATACCTTCCTGGTGAATTACCCTTTTATCACTACATAGTGTCCCATTTTATTTCTGATAATAATCACTGTCATGAAGTCTACTTTATCTAATGTTTTCTTATTGTTACAGTGTGATGCCATATCTTTTTCTATCCTTTTATTTTCAACTCAGCTTGTACAAAGCATAGAATTGAGTCTTGCCTGTTTTTTTCAAATCCAGTTTGAAGTTTTCTGTATTTTACTTGGAATGTTTGGCCCATTTCCACTTAGTAATTAAATAAAAGTTTGCATATGTCCTCCATCTTGGTGTTTGTTATCTGTTTGATTTATCTGTTCTTTGTTTCTCTCTTCCTCCTTTCCTGCCTTCTTTTTTGTCTTTTTTCCTTACAAATAAGAGCTTAACTTCTTTTTTAAAAAATTCAATTAAGATCTAAGGTTTAACTTTTCACTACATCTTATCATAAATATTCTCTCAATGAATACCTTTACTCCAGATTTATACCAAACAATGTATTTATCCATCTGCCATATCTATTGACTGGATGCAGCTGAGGGAAGAGATGACTGGTATGCTATTAGACATCCTCCTCTGGACTGATCTGCTTTGGTATCAGCATCCTTGATCTATGTTCATAAAAACAGAAACTAATCCCATACACTGTCAATGTATCCACTATAATATCAGGAAATATATATTTAAATACCCTGCTCTATCGAGTGTAGATATACATGACTATGGAATTTACTTGATCATAAATGTAAAGTTGTCAAAGAAGGAATTGCAGTTAGCTTGGTGTAGCAGTTTGATATTATTTGTGATTTCCAAAAATAGATATTGGATTGTGTTTGTAAACTGGTCTGTTCCTCTGGGCATATTAGATTGTATTAGATTCAGAGGTTTCACTCTTACTTGATTAAATTATGATTAAGGTTTTGATTCTGCTATGTCAGTAGGACATTGAGTCCCTGCTCCCTTGGTGGGTGGGGACTTACAGAGAATAATATACAGCAGAGGAGACAGTTGGAGTTTTGACACTGGAGCTTTGGGGAGAGGTGAGACATTCATCAGATAGTCTACAGCTGACCTTGTGAAGAGAACAGAGCAGGGGAGCCTGGAAAGAAACAAGCCCTGGGAAGAAAGACGAGCCTTATACCAACCTACAGCTGAGATTGGAAGAAGCTGGGACCATGGAGCCTTAAGAGGAAGGAGGAAGGCTGAACTCTCGCAGACATCATTTTGCGTCAACATGTGGCAACAGACTTTAGGTGAGAAAGTACCTCTTACGGTATCTTGAGTTGGACTGTTTAGGGCCTGGTAACTGTAAGCTTCTACCCCCAAAAAATACCCTTTATAAAAACCAACAGAGTTCTGGTACTTTGCATCAGCACCCCTTTGGCTGACTAATACAGACCTCTTTCTTGAAAACTATAATTCTTATTAAGAAAAATTTAACATGTCTAAATATATAGAGGTTTATGCCATGTTCATAATTAGACAACTCAATATTGTCATGAGGACATTCTCCTCAAATAGATCTATAGATTTAATGCAGTGTCAATCAGCATCTTCACAGAGCTTTATTGAAAATTAAAAAATCAATTCTAAGATGCAAATTAAATGCAAAAAGGCCAAGAATAGCTAAGGCAAACTTGAAAAAAGTAGAACAAATTTGGAGGACTTACATTACAATATATTACAAATCAGTTAAAGCAATGCTTTTTACACTTTTGTCCAACAAATTCCCACTCAACTTACAAATCTGAGCCATGTAGTATCAGTTCAACCCCAGGAAGGGCTATAGACTAAAGGTCTACCATGTGGGTGGTCATTCATATCTACATTTCAGAGTATTTATTAAGACTTTGAACACTGAGAAACAGGTGAGCTTCCCTGGTTGGCAATACCCCAAATATATTATCATATTTCAATGCTAGGAAACTAATACTGTCCATAACTCCATAGGAAATGGATGACTGGTCTGTGTTTAGAACATTCTTGAACTCTGTCCCATATGTCTCTTCCCTTGGATGATTTTAATCTGTATCCTTTCACTGTAATAAACCTTAACTATGAGTAAGTCAGCTCTCAATGATTTCTGCAAAACCTTTTAATGATTATTGAAACTTAGAATGGTCTTGGGGACCCCTGAACTGAGTCTTTATTATGTCTGTATTTTCACAATAAATCTATTTTTATCTTTAGAGCTTTATTATTATTAAACATAATTTAGGCCAATACTTGTAGCTGAATCAACATCCATGTGTGCTCTGACAAGTTGAGAACACATGATTGACAACAAGAATCAGCAAACTATGGTCCACAAACCAAACCAGCTTATCCTACTTTTTTTAACAATTTATTGAAGTATATCATTCATACATGAACATACATAAACTATAAGTGTTCAGTAGACATCGTGAACTTACAAAACAAACATGGATAACATCATGCAGGGCTCCCACACATCACCACCCCACAAACACCCCACATTGTTGTGAAACATTTGCTAGCAAATCATGAAAGAGCATCGTCAAAGTATTACTACTAACTATAGTCCGAATCTTCCTCCCCTATACATTTTTTTAAGGATTTATTTATATACTTTTATCCATTTTTAACCCCCCCCCCATTTTTGCTGTTTCTGTGTCCATTCACTAGGCAACTCTCTGTGTCCATTTCCTGCCCTCTCTTCTCATCCTTCTCCTCCTGCTTCACTGGGATTTGATCCTTGGAACCTTCTATGTGGGAGAGAGGCATCCTACTACTACCTGTGCCACCTTAGTTCCTGGTTTTTCGGTGTGTCTCATCTTGGCTCTCCCTTGTGTCACTTTCCTGTTATGTCATCATCTTGTGGCATAGCTTGCAGGGCCTGGCAGTGCACCCGCACATGGAGCCTGGTGGCCCACCTGCGGACAGGGCCTGACAGCTCTGCTCGCGGGGCCTGGCAGCATACCTGCACACAGGGCCTGGTGGCCCATGCGACTTCTATATTTCTCTTTTTTTTCATTTTTACTGGGAGGTCCCAGGGGTTGAACCCAGATCTCTCCATATGGGAGACAGAAACCCAACCACCCTAGCCACATCTGTCCCCCTGTTATATCTCTTAAGGTTGACCAAAAATACCCAAAGTTACAGTCTTTTCCCACACAGGATGGTCATATAATAAATCAGGCTTAGTTTATCACCAGCATTCTGAAAACCAGACCTAGGGAGAAAAACTAGATCTGGGGGCACATGCATGGTTTCTAATATAGCAAATGTTTAGCCTACTCTGATTATCACAAAATCAGGGCAATGAGAATATTTGCATTATCGTGTTTTTGTAAATAAAAATTTTTTGGACCATAGTCATGTTTATTTACTTTTCATATTGTCTGTAGCTGCTTTCACACTGCAGTGGCAGAGTTGAGTAGCTGCAACAGAGTCCATAGGGCCAGAAAATCTAAAATATTTACTATCTGGCCTTACATAAAGCATTTCCAAACTCCTGATTGACATTGTCACCATGTAGTCATTCAATAAATATTTACTGGGCACACACTATTGACCAGGTGTGGCAGTTTGATATAGTTATGAATTCCAAAAATAGATATTGGATTATGCTTGTAAACTGGTCTGTTCCTCTGGGTGTGATTAAATTATGTTTAGGGCTTTGATTAGGCCACATCAGTAGGACGTAGAGTCCCTGCCCCTTGGTGGCCAGGGACTTGGACCTAAAACCACATGGCAGAGCAGAGGAGTTAGTTGGAGTTTTGATGCTGGAGATCTGATGCTGAGTTTTGATGCTGGAGCCCGGGGAAGTAAGCACACAGAGGAACTTGGTCGTGAGGATGGAGAGAAGGGCCCAGGAAGAGACGAGCTGTTCACCTGATAGTCTACAGCTGGCCTTGTGGAAAGAAGCAAGCCTAAGCCTGGAGAGAGGCAAGCCCCGGGAAGAGAGGAACTCAGGAAGCCTGAACCTTGGCAGATGTCGGCAGCCATCTTGCTCCAACACGTGGCCATAGACTTTGATGAGGAAAGTAACTTATACTTTATGGCCTGGTAACTGTAGGCTTCTACCTCAAATAAATACTCTTTAGAAAAACCAACCGATTTCTGGTATTTTGCCTCAGCACCCCTTTGGCTAATACACCAGGTGTTTAGGCACTGAGGAGACAGAGGGAAACAAAAGAAATGACACTCTGCAGGCATGGGACATACATTTCAATGTGGAGAGTTGGGAGGGGGTTGACAATAAACAAACAAACAAATAAATAATTGATAAGAAAATTTCAGAAAGTGATTTGTTCTCTGAAGAAAATAAAGTGGGTAAAATGATAGCAAGTACTGTCAGGAGGCAGCACCATTATGTTAGATGTGAAGGAAGACCTCTTGGAAGAGAGAACAATGAGTTGAGATATGAGTGTTGACAAAAAGCCAACAAGTGTTAAGGCCAGTCAGTACTGCAGGAACAAGATGTGCACAGTTCCTGGGGAGGAAAGGATTTGATTTGCCCTAAAATCTTTAAGAAGGTCAGTGTGGTTGGATCAAAGTAAGTGCTAGGAAGATAGGAGGCTCTTGCTAAATATTTGCAAGGCTTCTGATCAATGATAAATTGTATTCTTTCATTTCCACCGTGTCTCATAGAAAGAAGTGATATTGATTAAAGGTTGCTTACTATTCTTTTGTGTATAAATGATTTATGTTGGTTGCAATGCAAGCATAAATGATTTTTACATCAATGGGAGAAAATTAAGAACTTCTGATTAAAATGAAAAAAAAAAGGGCAAGATTTATGTTCCCGTTGGATGCAAGCTTGAAATATTGCACCTTATTCATCTCCACCTTGATCAGGCAGTTTAAGGTTGCAGATTTAAGCCAGATTTTTAAATCTTCTTCTCCCTGTAAACCTAACAATATGAACAAGTACAAAACAAAACCAAAAACTCAAAAGACTACCAACAATCAATCAGTGGAAAGGGCTGATAGCTTGGACATGATCAAGAAATAATTTATGAATATACACAAATTTAATTGTATATTTTTTGGTGGGAAAAAGGCTTGGGTATAGGTGCATAGTCGGGGGAAAGGGGTTTGCTCAGAATACAAAGGTGTATTAACGAACTCCTGAAAGTTTTCATTAAGAATCAACAACTTGAGGAAGCAGATGTAGCTCAAGCATTTGAGTGCCTTCCTCCCCCGTGGGAGGTCCCAGGTTCCGTCCCTGGTGCCTCCTAAAAACAAAGAAGCAAACAAATGGAAAAACCAACTCAGGGGAGCCAATGTGGCTCAGTGGTTGAGCACCAATTTCCCGCATATGAGGTCCCTGGCCCCGGTACCGAGGAGAAAAAAAATCAGCAACTTGGAGAGAGGAAGGAAAGACTGTGCCAAGAGACAGATTGGGACAGAGTCTAGGACATTGCAAATAAGATAGAAAAGCTAGGTTTTGTTGACTTGTCATGAACATATGAAAATGTCATGCAGATTTAAGGATTTATAACTCCCCAGATGGGTTGAAAAGATGAAGAACATAGAAATCTTGCTCTCTGCAATTGCTTTGCTTGAAAAGACTAATTAAAAATGTTTTCCCTGTCTTTTAAGGAAGGGCAAAGGCTAAGTACTCTTACAAAACTTCTTGTGTTACCCTTTTCAAATGTGTTGAGAGCCAGTAGCTTGAAATTAGCAAAAGGCAGTAACAATTGCTTGAAATTATCAGTGTATGATCTGACTCTCTTTTATGCTTTTAAAAAAGCAATTTCACTTACATTTTCTTATTGGATGCAGCTTAGGAGTCCCACTTTAAAGATAAATAAACTGAGGGTGAAAAGGTTGAAGAAATATAAGTGATAAGAATAATCAAAGGAGTAGCTATATAATTACCTATTTCTGTCAGGGTCTAAAACTTGAGTACTTAGTACTAAAACACTAAGTTTCTTTTCTATAACTTTCATTAGAACTAATCTTCTATGTGTCTATACCTGCCTAAGAATATAGAGAGCAAAAGATGCTAATTCATGCAAAGCAGCTATCTATAAATTCACTTTAACTCAGTCTTTCCCACATGGTCCACTCAGAGAGCTCTTTCTTTACTGCTTTCTTCTGCATTGGTTATAGCTGATGACATCATACATGGCTACGTTGCAGTAGATGATGCTTTGCTCTTGGATTTATGGGAAGACACTGAATCATTGCCTGGCTTTCTACCACATGCCAAGTACATTAGCTTGGGCAAGTGGCAATCCCTGAAATCAAGTGTCCTCATTTGTAAAATGATTCCATGTGCCTCATAAGGTTGTTGCACAGTTAAATGAAACAGCATATGCTGAAGCCCTCTAAACAACAAAACACAATGCAAATATAGGCTATAATTGTCATACTAAGTCCCATTAATTTAGGAGGCAGGATCTTAACCAATAGTCAGAGACCACAAAGAAGACTGTTTTTAGAAGTCATAAAAATATGGGTTTTCAA
The DNA here is from genome assembly GCA_029593785.1 of Cabassous unicinctus. NCBI lineage: Eukaryota > Metazoa > Chordata > Mammalia > Cingulata > Chlamyphoridae > Cabassous > Cabassous unicinctus. The sequence goes on from JAQZBX010010138.1 coordinate 21,818, forward strand.
TGCATCATCTCTTGCAATCAATCATTCAGAGATCAAAATATGATGATATTCCTTTAGTAATTTATTTTGAGATTAGTAGAGAAATGTAGGAAAAATTCTGCCCAAGCATCTTCAGTTTCCTAGGTGTTAAATTCATATCTAGAATTCTTCTTTTCTCCTTTTATTCTTAAAAATTATAATGTATAACCATAGAATTCCACAGTTGGGTCTAGGAATATAATTTTATCTATAACAATTAAATAATGTAAACCTTGAAAGATTCAGTGTTGCTTAATGCTGGAAGGTCAGGGATCCATCTGGATTCAAGTGTTTAAATGTTTCTTCTTTTTTTCATCTGCTAAAGTGTGGAACAATCTGTTCCTCTCCTAATTCAGGTTCTCCACAAACAGTGTCTGAGTCATGGATTTGGGTGCAGTTAGTTTATTTGGGAGGGAATTGATTATGCCCGCCACAAAAGACATATGCAAGTTTTAAAATGCATCCCTGCTGGTGTGACCCTATTGGTAAATAAGACCTTTGAGGAGGATAGTTTTAGTTAAGGTGTGGACTCATTTGTGAGTAGAATCTTTGAAGACCCTATTTAGATGTGGCTAAATTGAATCGGGGTGGGCCTTGATTCATATTATCGGAGTCCTCATAAGTAAAGGTAATTAGCCACCAAAGTAGAAGAAGCCAGAGAATGAAGCAGATCTCCATGTGACAAAGTCAGAGGTGCAAGCCAAGGAATTCCGATGACTACAGCAAGCCAACACCAGAATGCTATAGACTTCAGAAGAAAGCATTCCAGGCTTGATTCCAGACCTTGATCTTGGACTTCTAGCTTCCAAGACCATGAGACAATACATTCCTCTTGCTTAAGCCAATCAGTGTGTGACATTAGTCAAAACAACCCTGGGGAGCTTAGAGCTGAGGTAGTCACAGAAAGTGGAGGGAGGGAGATAGGATAATGAAACAGGGAATTCCTCTCAAAAATGCAAAGCACTGGTATTTTCCCACTGATTTTTGACCCTCATTGGTTGAGGATTGCTGCGTTTGCATGTAGGCTGAGAGGCTTTCCCAGGCTTCAGGGACAGTTTCAATGGGAAGGATGTAGAGAGAACTCCACAGTGTGTGTTTGTGGTGAGGTGCTGGCAACATGCACCGAAAATAGGAAGACCTAATGGAGGCAGTGGAGAATACCAACTGTCTCCTAACTTACTGGTTGTCAGGAGGACTAAGTAAATTAATGTACAGATGTACTTAGAATGGTTCTTGTTACATTGTAAAAATGATAAATGTCAGCTGGGGCTTTTACTAGAGTAAGATTTATATACAAACACTATTAATACACTATTAATCGATGGGTATTTCGCTCTGGCTCCCTGATGCTTACCCTTTTCTGTTCTATGCTTTCTCCCCTGTCATACATTGATAAGTATATCTTTCCATCCTTTACATATATATGGCTGGGTGTGAAAATGATCACTCTTTTCTTCCCTTTAACATTTTATGAAATGTATTATCTATGTTGTGTTATTTAAATTGCTATCGGTTTGATAAACAAGAAGACTTGCTTCATTCAATTTAACACAACAGTGAGGACTTAGAATGATTTTATGTATAGGAAAATGCTGAATAAATAGTACACTTTTTAATATGGTTAGAGAGTGAATGACTTTCAATTGCCCTCAGCACTGAGTTTTACCTGTGTTTAAAACACAAGGTCTTATTACTTCAATGAAAATTCAAATTCATAGCTCCCATTAGCATTGCAGAGAATTTCTGGCCTAGTCCCCCTGGATATTAATGGAAGTTCAGATCTTTTAATGAGCTTAATACAGCAGGAATTTTGGTATTCAAATAAACTATTGCCCCTCTCTTAGCCTAAGGCTAGAGAGAAAACAGTGAGTATATAAACTGGTCAGTTTAATATAAAAAATACTTAGCCTTCAGAACAGTTACTATCTACTACATGAACAACAAATGCCTAGCTATATTTGGTCTGTTTTAACAATAAATTTGAGTTCTTGGATACAACTCTCTCCTGGGTCTTGTTGTGGATTGAATTGAGTCACCTGGGTATCTGTGAATGTGACCTTATTCAGAAATAGGAATTTTGTAGAAGTAATCAAGTTAAAATGAGCCATACTGGATTAGGGTGGGACCTAACCCAAGACTGGTGTCCTTATAAGAAGAGGAAATTTGGACACAGAGATGTAGAGACACATGGACATGACAGCCATGTAATGACGGAGGCAGAGGATTGGAATGATGCACCTACAAGCCAAGGAACCCCAGAGCTGCTGGCAACCACCAGAAGCTAAGAGAGAGGCATAGAACAGATTCTCCCTCAGAGAGAAACCAGAAGGAACTAACCTTCTTGACACCTTAGTTTTGGACGTCACACTCCCAGAACGGAGAGAGAATAAATTTCTGTTGTTTGAACCCATTTAAAGCATGGTACTTTGTTATGGCAGCCCACGGAAACATACGGGTCTCCTCCTATCTCACTGATTGCTACATCTAACTTTCTTTTCTGTTTCCTTCTTATCTCATTGTTCTCTAAATTTTGAACAACTTCTGGGCTCATACTCTATCAAGCTTATACTCACTCACTAGCACAATTTTCTCCCCTGAACTTCAGGCGCACGTAACGGAATATGTCCTCACTATCTTCATTTTGATGATGCAGTAGATTGCCATGCAACAGCAACAAAAATAACAAAAATGAAAAACTAGCCACCAATTCCTCCCCACATTTGCATATCTCCCTGCAATGTGACATTGATGGTCCCACCAAGAGTTTGAATCTTCTTCTTCACTCTGTTGAATCTGAGCAGACCTTGTAACTTGATTTTTTTTTTTTAATTTAAAGATTTATTTATTTATTTATTTATCCCCTCCTTGCTGCTTGTGTTTGCTGTGTCCATTCGCTGTGTGTTTTTTCTGTGTCTGCTTATTTCCCCCTTGCTGTGAGGTCTTGCTGCATCAGCCCACGGCACCACGTGGGCCGGCCTGCTCTCACAAGGAGGCCCTGGGAAGCGAACCCGGGGCCTCCCATATGGTAAACCGGAGCTCCATCGATTGAGCCACACCCGCTTCCCTGTAACTTGATTTGACCGATTGAATACAGTGGAAGTAATATTGTGAGAGTTGCAAGTCGCATCCCAAAAAGGCCTTGCAGCTTAAACTTTCTCTCTTGCTGCCCTGAGACCTCATGTAAAGAAGCCTGGGATATCCTATTGGAGGATAAGACCATGTGAAGGAGGTATGCTCTATCTTCATGTCCCATCTGAGGATGCCTAGGTCAACCAGATCCCAATTAATCAACTCCTTACTGTAGCCAAGTGAGTGACCCTGGGTGAGGCCAGCAGAGCCAAACAACTGAGACTTGCCTAAATTGCTGACCCACAGCTTCATGACTAAATAACCCACTGAATGTGGTAGTTTGTTACGTAGCAACAGATGTTTAATGCAAATGTTGTACAGAGATTGCTAAGTTAACATAGACAAAAACTGAACTGGTTTTATCCCTTAAACATACTACTTTACAGTTTTCCCTGTATCACTACTTGGTCATTTCAACCTTCTAATTTCACAAGCCAAAAGCTGTACAGTCATCTGTGCAACCTTTCTTTCCTCAAGTCCAAATCATCAGCAAATCCTGTCAACTCTCCCTAGTATAAAAAATTTGACCACTTCTCACCAACTACGTGGATTCTACCCTGGTTCAAGGTATTATCATCTCTCACCTGGATTATTGCAATTGCTTCCTAAATGGTTTCTTCGTTTCTGTCTTGATCCCTTGCAATACATTCTCCTCATAGCAATAAGAAAAAAAAAATTAAGTCATAAGTTACATGGTTTCATTTCTATGATTGAAAAGCCTCCAGTGGGTTCTCATGGCACTCAAAGCAGCCATCAAATCCTCACTAAAGCGTTTCCTATGCGGTCTACCTCCTGCTTCTGTTCTTTGTCTTGCTCTTTCTATTCCTACTACACTAACCTCCATGCTGTTTGTCAAACATTTCTAGAACTCTTTCCTCTAAAGGGTCATGTGTTCTTGATTTCTTTTGTCTGTAAATCTAGGGATTACTTTTTCCCTAGATATCCACACAACTCACAACTCCACTTTCTTTCAGTACTCAGATATCTGCTTAATTGTGTCCTGCTCAGTAAGCACCTCTCTGATCTTCCTTACTTCATACACTCATAACTGAGCAAACTTTCCCAGAACTCCCTAACCCTTAGTCATGTCTTATTTTTCTCTATAGGATTTATCATCCACTAATATACCATACATGCTCCTGATGTTTGCTTGTCCCTCTTCCACCCATGGTGTGATGATCCCATGAGGGCAGGATCTTCGTTTTGATCACATCTGTAGCTCCAATGCCCAAACAGTGCCTGAGTCAGGGTAAGTGTTCACTAATTTCTTGAAGGTGTAGACGTTGAGAATATGAATACTGAAGGTATAAGCTAGGCGAAAGTACAAATGTGTGAATGTATCAGCCAATCAGTTCATCAAGAATGGTATTTTTAAGTAGAAGCACCTTGGTACCTTAGAAGAACACTGCAAAGAAAATAATTTTTTGATCTGGCTAGATCTGTCACTTGCCATTTTCCCCTTTTTTCTTCTTACTTTTTTCCTCCTTCATGTCTTTCTTTATTATCCCCTCAGACATATTGAGGGTCTATGATGAATAATGAGGAATATAAATCATTGCCTCTGCCCTAAAATAGCTGGCAGTCTTGTGGCATAGAGACAACTCACTTAATCTTCCAGGACTGTTATCTCCTCATCTGTGATAAGGAGGTTTGACTAAACAGCCTTAGACAATTTTCCTGTTGTGGCGTTATCTTAATTTCAGTGAAATAAACCAAAACCTAAACTAAAGCAAGGAGTTTGCTTTGGACTCTCAAAAGAAGCTAATATGATCCAGAGCAAGTCCAAGGATTAGGGATATTTTCTGGGAAGCCAAAGAACTCCCGGCCTAGAAACCAGAGCTGAGGATGCTAAGCCTCGATGACAAACAATATCAGTGGTTCAGACAAAGTACAGGACAAGAGTGGACTAGGGTCAAGACAAGTGGACTACTAGGAATAGCCAGAGAGGCTGTTGACCATTACTGCTCAAAGCACGAAAGAGAGAGTTTAGTAGCCATGCAGGAAAAACTTGTTGCCAGATTAGGAGCTTAAACATTCAATCAAAATTTGGTTGAGAAATAGAATTATGGAAATGAGGTATAAAGTGAAACCTATCTTTGCTATTATTTCTCCCTTATGCATTGAACACCATCAAGTTCTCCAATATGTTGTATTTCTCTATCTAGGAAAAAAAATCATCTGGTAAATAATTTTATCTTTTGCACTAAATATTTCAGATATTCAGATATTTCCCTTTAATTTTGGTTTCTGTCTAGTCTTGAGCCTTTTTATAAGGGAAGGCAATAATATGCATCATGTCAAAATGTTGGTAACACCTAGTTCCATCTGGATAATTTTCCCTGTGCATAACTAGGTGCATAATGATCTAAGCTGCCATAAACTCGTAAGAAAAAGAATATGAGGCCTCTGAAGACAAACATCTACAAATTGAACGTAAAGGTCACAAAGGAAGAATGATTTTCCTCTCGTATTCTAATACTTTTCTAAGTGCTTGTCATAGGATATATGTTGTTATGGTGATGGGAGGGAGAGGAACTGGATAGGACTGTGAAATATTGCATGAAGTATTTACTTTTGCCTTAACTCAGTTGCACTCTTTTGAGAAAAGCTATAAATATTATAGATTCTGATCACATTGAATCATCAGACATATTGGTATCAATAAATGTTTTTAATCCAAATCATATTGCTTTAGAAACTCAGAAGAGATACTGAAAGTAACCATGGTTTCCAGTGGAAATAATATAAAATATGTTTCTCATGAAATAAGTCAAAGACAGGGAAGGTTTAATATCTGTATCCTAATCCCATAGTGAGAGGGATCTTACAAAGGGATATACCTAAAAACAAAACTGGATATTGGTTCTAGCTGAAATCAATGTTCCTACCTAACTTATAATTACTGAAAATCCAAATCTACCTCAGGCCATAGGTCTCACTACGTATATTAGTCATTTCACATGCACCCTTTATCTTTATTTTTGTCCCTCTGTCCTTTTGTCCCTATGTCTTGATAAAGACACTGCATAAATTCTCCTAGATATTTGTATGCTTCTTTGAAGGAAAAATTGCTTGATTCCACACCTTGCTAAGTATAGCAAAGGTTACCAATAAGTCGTTTGTGGATAGATGTTAAACCAATTTCAAACTCAGGGAGGGTGACCGAGCCAGTGCCCACAAAGCATGGGATTTACGAAGAGTAAGTTCCAGTATACTCGGGGTACTGGATCCTCTTTCTATCTGGAGGCCTTGATGTACATATATCTTCAAGACAATTTACTTCGTTTGGCAGAAGTTCATTTCTAATTTAAAAATAAGTATTGCTTTTGGCATATGTCCAGTTTCTCCTTGAATTGTTTACCTCTTGCCTAAAACAAGATATTCAATTCTTGAAGTAGTTCTTAGTGCATAGTGCAGCTTATATAAAATCCTGTATATCAACAGATCTTTGCCTTAATTCCAGACCTGAACCTGATCTGAATGTTATTCACTATATTACCAATGAGGTCTCCACACAGAGAGAAGAGCTACTAATTTCCCAATTTGTTTGCTATCACCTATTTTGTATAAGCCTATGCAGGTTAATTCTTCATGAAAAATGCACATTGGACCTAGTTTGACAACTGTTTTGCTTTTTAACCCCTTTGAAAGCAAAGGAGAGAAAAATCTTTAGGAAGATTTTAAATGTATGTGCTATATGTATAAGAGTCAGTTCTCTAGGGCTTTAGTTCATAATTGCCTTCTAAAATATGAAAACAACAAATAAATTATTGAAGTAAAGGCACAAGGACATCCTGTTACATAACAATGAGGCATCCAATAAATATTTGAATAAATAAAAAAGTTAAAGTTGACTTTTGATAGAACAGCTAGGCATTCAATAAACATTTTGATGAAAGAATGAATGCAAGAATGAATAGCTTATTACTTTAGGATATTTCTCTTGGTCAGGGGTTGAGCTTTCTTGACTCCCTTCTTTTCAAACAGACTCACTCTCTTTATCTCTGTGGTACAACTCACTCTCAAAAGCCTGTAACAAATATCTACATATCTATTCCCTGATTTGCTCATTCATCAATTGAGTCATTTATTTGTTTGACTAATTCAGTTAAACCTTTAAACAGTGCCAAGCACTGTTATAGGTGTTGGAAATCAAGGGGGAGTTGAACAAAGACTGGCAGTACATCATGCCATGTACTAAAATGAGGCAAAGTATGGACTGTCTGTGATTTCATAGTAGAGGCACCAAACCTTCACTTGAGAAATCAAATCAGACTGTCATGCACAAGTGACATCTTAGCTGTAATCTAAAAAGTGAGTTAGCCTGGTGAGTAAAGTTGTTGGATAAGAAAAGTGTTTCAGTCAGAAGAAATAACTCAGGGCTAGATATGCTGTGACATTAAAGGGACTCAGTACAGCTACACGAGGAGGGCTCAGTATTTATACTGGATCTCTTTGGAAGAAAACTAGGGGCTTTGCATACCTTAGGTATGGACTTTACACAAAGTTATGGGGTCTTGGAAAAGAAGAGCATCAAGGATGAACAATTACAATTCAAGTCTGTTTATTATTGCTCTTATGGAATATCAGATTTCCTAATTTCTAGACCCACTCTTCCTTCACAGGTTCTTCCCCACTGGCTTCGTTGATCTCGTCACCTGAGCTAACTTTAACTTGCTTAAAACCCAGAATTCTCTTATTTAGTTTGAAATCTGGGCTATGACAAAAAAGTCCAGGGTTTCTCTGAGATTGGTGAGGTGTGCAGCTCAAGAAGATTTCAGGAAAAGCTGTGTTGGGGGAATAGCTGTGTTTTAGTTAATTTAACGATACAAAGAAGTAGAGGAACACTCAGAGAAGAGGTAAGACTCTAAGAGAGTTTTCCAGTTAAGGAGCAGAAGCTCCAGAGGATAGAAAAGTGCTTGGGAGTTGGAAGAGGCATCCAAGACTGAGTATGGGGTTTGGGTTGTTGATGTCATGAGAATGGAAGGTCTGGGGATTTTTGCTTTGGTCAATGAATGGTGGAGACAGGGATGGACATCATGGTGGATTGGACTCAATAGAAGGAGGGCAGATCTAGGATGTGGGAATAACCCTACCTAGAGTGAGTGAGCTGGCTCACAAAGAACCCAGAAGCTACTGTGTCTCAGAACTTAGCTCATAATTGTAAATGGAACATAAGCCTTTGAAAGTGGTGATATCTTCATATTTCCTAAGTTTACATGAGGGTTTTTCTCTGGCCATCCCATGTAGTCCAAAATATCCTTAGCACGGTTTAAAAATGCCTTCAGACTCACCTCCCAACCTAGCTCATGACAGTGTTCTGACCACAGACAGGGCTCCATTAGGACAAAATCTCTCCTATATCCACAATACCAGCTGATTTCCCTGTCCCAGCTATTGCATTGGAAGGCCTCCTTATTCCTATTTCTCCCTTGGGGACCACATAAGATTTCACCTTCTGTAGGAAATTTTCCCAATCCACCCTGTGCTCCCATAGTGCAGGTGGTTGTGTTGTCATTCATATAAATGTTTATTCCCAATAACCAGTGTTTTCAACTCATTTTTTAACACCCAAGTTTACTTATCCAACATATTTCCAAAGGAATAGTCAATGCTAAAAGCCATTCCTTATTCTATCTCAGTAACTCAATTGCTTTCACATTTAGCAAAGGATATTAAAATCCATTGAAGTTTAAACTACATTTTGAAAAGGAAAATCCTGAGTTAAATTTATACAATAAGTAAGTCATCTGAACTCTTTAATGTTTTGGTAAAATATTGGGAAATCTTTGTGATATGCCTCATCATTTAGTGGATTCACTAGTTAGTGGATGTGGATGCCCAGTTGCCTTTGTGTTTTGTGTTCCCTTTACCAGACACAGTGCCAAATACATTGTAGGAACTCAGGACATGTATGAAGAATGAGTCTCTCAGTGACTAAATGAGTGAATGAATGAATGGGTGAATCAATTACTTGGTTAATGTTATATTCTCTTGTAAAGCTATGATCAGGAAGGCACTGAACCTAATGCTATGTAAGTCTCCATCGACAAATACTCTGAGTAATTAGACATCTGGCCTAAACCCTCAAAACCTTGAATTAAGAATTTGGAATCACAGGCTGCCAAGATGAGATGTGTGTATTACAGTGTGTGCATAGACCTGGCGTGCCATGATACAAAGCAAAAACTCCCCCATCTCTCCTCTTGAGTTTCATTCAGGGAAAATACAGTTGCATAGCACAGAGACTGAAACTTTCCTGCTGTGGTGGTTACAGGAACAGTTGCAAATTCCAGAATCAAGGGCAGGTAGTCAAGGGCAGTCACAAGAACTGTAACCACTGAACTAACATGACAAAGACCTTTCAGGAGACTGAAGTGTCTTCATTACTAGCAATCCCTTTGGGCTCTTTCAATTGAGATCACAAAGTCTGACAAGCTCCCCTTTCAGTCCTTCTCAATTGAGGGCAATGTCAGAATGATGAAACCATAGATCTTACAGAGAGGAGCAGAATATTCTGCCCTTTCAGTTAGTCTTTGTGTCAAGCAGCGATGGAGCACGAGCAATGAGTTGGGAGCCTGTCACCTGAGTTTGTTGTCCAGCCTCACCACTCCATGTTGTGTGACACTGGAAATGTGACTTAAGAACTGTGACTGCTCATCTGCTTATTTGTGAGACTGATATAGGTGTTGTAAGGGGCACTGTAGTGATAATGGGTGCAGTGTGCCTGACTCTGCAAGTGTTCTCATTAACACTGAGGAAGTGTGTCTACTTGCACATGCAAAAATGAAAGCAGATAGACTCTTTGGAAAGTGGTGCCCTTTCATCAATAGCAGAGACTTAACACACTAGAAATGGGCAATAAATTATGGCAGAATACCATCCCCTCTTACCAGTGAAACACAGAGGCATCAGAAGGTGCACCAAGACGTGCCCTAGGGCTGAGTCACTGCAGTCACAGCCCAGCCTTCCCACGCAACACCTAGTGCTCATTATATGAACACTCTAAAACATTAAATCATCACTTCTTGTTCTGTCTCTTTGCTCCATTCCAAATTTTGTGATTTGATAATTTTCCGTTAATCAGTACTTGTTTGCACCAACCCAATCCACGGTTTTTAGCTTTACCTCCTTCCTCTAGTCTTACCACTTTCTAATTTGAGTGCTTTCTCTAAATTTCCTAGGAAAAGCCTAGATCCCAGAACTAACTAAGGTCCAGTGGTTGTCTTCTATTGGTCTTCAGGGTTTTATGTGTCCATTCCTGCTTTTTCCTTCCCCTGGCAGTGCTATGTATGAATCTAAAGTTTTCAGGAAACAGTGATTCTTATGCCACTTATTGATTAGGTGAAAAAAGAAACCCCATAATCTTTCCAACGCTGAGAGAGTTTTAGGGTGGTTCAGAGCAAGGAAAAAGAGCAGTATTTTCTTTTGTCATTGCTGCTGTCACATCATTGAACTTTTGTCTCATTTGAACTGCAACATGGTATGTAAATTCTCTGGCTATCAGAGTAAGACCTGTGAGTTCTTGAGAATGCTTATTTCTTTATTGTTTTTTTAGTATTATTCTCCACTTATAACGTTCTAGTCCTGCTGTGATCCATTTGCCTCTTTGCGGATTTCATAAGTTTTCTCTGACTTCAAAGAATAATACCACTTTAAAATCTTTTAGACAATTCATTAACCATTTTTAAACACTTTACTGAAGTACATCTTTTATACATGGACACATTTAAGCAATAAGTGTGTAGTAAAACTTGTGAACTTATAAAGCAAACAAGCACAGCATCATAGAGTACTCCCATTTATTACCCGACCACAAATATCTAGTACTGTCGTGAAAAATACAATCAATGGCACTTGATAAATTCATCGAGTTGCACATTCATCACTTTAATCAATATTAAAGGATTTTCACTACTCTGAAAAAAAGAAAGACAAAAAACAAACCATTATCATACCCATATATTACCACTAATAATTACAAATCTTATGATGTGCTTTCAACATTTCTATTACTTTCCAAACATTTACAAACAATTCTTGACCAATTCTGCACAGATTAAACCTCAGCTTTCCATTTTCTAACCATATTCTTTCCTCTGGTGACTTATATTCTAGCTATTAACTCCATGAGTTTGCTAATTATATTTATTTCATCCATAACGAAGTCATACAATATTGATCCTTTTGTGCCTGGTTTGCTTCACTCAAAATAATGTCCACCTGGTTCATCCATGTTGTCATATGTTTCACGACTTCATTTCTTCTTATAGCCTAATAATATTGCAACATGTGTACATACCACAGTTGTTTATCCATTTGTCAAGTGAGAGACACCTAGGTTGTTTCCATCTTTTGGCAATTTTGATTAATGTCACTATGAACATCGGTGTGCAGATGTCTGTTTGTATCACTGCTCTCAGTTCTTCTGGGTATATACCTACTATCAGTATTGCCAGGTCACATGGTAGATCTATAGCTAACTTCATTAGAAACTGCCAAACAGAATTCCACAGTGGCTGTACCATTCAACATTCCCACTAGCAGTGAATAAGCATTCCTATCTCTCCACATCCTCTCCAAAACTTGTAGTTTTCTGGTTTGTTAATAGTGGCCATTCTAGTAGGTGTGAAACGATATCTCACTCTAGCTTTGATTTGCATTTCCCTAATAGCCAATGATGCTGAGAATTTTTCATGTGTTTTTTTCAACATTTGTATTTCTTCTTTAGAAAAATGTCTATTCAGGATTTTTGCTCATTTTTTAATCAAGTAATTTGTCTTTTTATTATTGAGTTGTAGGATCTGTTTCTATATCATGGATATTAGATTCTTGTTGGATGTGTGATTTCAAAATATTTTCTTTCATTGAGTAGCCTGCCTTTTTACCTTCTTCACAAAGTCCTTTAAGGTGCAGAAATGTTTAATTTTGAGGAGGTCCCATTTATCTACTTTTTCTTCTATTGTTCATGCTTTGGGTGTAAGGTTTAAGAGACCCCCACCTACTACAAGATCTTGTTGATGTTTCCCTGTGTTATCTTCTAGAAGTTTTATGGTCCTGGCTTTTATGTTTAGGTCTGTGATCCATTTCTGGTTGATTCTTGTATAGTGAATGAGATTTCATTCTTTGGTTATGGATACCCAGTTATCCCAGCATCATTTATTGAAGAGACTCTTCTGTCCCAGAAAAGTGGACTTGGTAGGCTTGTAGAAAGTAAGTTGATCATAAAGGTAAGGGTCTATTTCTGAACTCTCAATTTGATTCCATTGATCAATGTGTCTATCTTTATGCCAATGCCATGATGGTTTTTTTCTTCCCTTTTATTTTTCTTATTTTTAATTTTTTGGGTTTTATTTATTTATTTTTAATATATTTTTTATTTTTTTGTAAGATACTTAGATTACATAAATGTTACATAAAAAATATAGGCGATTCCCCTATGTCCCACTCCCTACCCCTCCCACATTTTTCACATTAACAGCATGTTTCATTAGGGTGGTACATTGTTACAATTGATGAACACATTTTGGAGCATTGCCATTAAGCATGGAATATAGTTTACATTGTAGTTTACACTCTCTCTCGCACAATTTTGTAAATTATGACAAGATATATAATGGCCTGTATCTGTCATTGCAATGTCATTCAGGACAATACCCAAGTCTCAAAAATGCCCCCATATTACACCTGCTTTTCCCTCTCCTTCCCCTCAGAACCTCCAGTGGCCACTGCCTCCACATCAGTAATAAAATTCTTCCACTGCTAGAGTCAAGAGATATCTATAGTAGAATACTAGTAAGTCTGCTTTAGTCCATTGTTCATTCCCCAATCCTGAGGATTCTGGAACGGTGATGCCTGCTTCACCTCTAATTGAGAGGGTGCTTAGATCCTATGGGGCAGATGGAAGGGACTATCTTGCTTGCAGTTGCAGACACTCTCTGTTCCTTGGGATGGTTGTTGTCCATCATTATCTTCTTCTTAGTTGCCCTGGGTGAGTCTGATGAACTGGACAGTAGGTGTTGCAACTCTGTTGAGATTCAAGGCCCAGCTGGCACATGGACATGGACAGCCCAAAGATTTAAGTCTTTTGGACATACACCTATCAACTCTATTACTAAATATAGGTTCAAATAGAAGGGGCAGAAGAGCCATGGATAGGGAAACCACAACTGAGTCCAACTTTGCCACACTGGGGAGCATAAATTCCCAAGTAGTACCTACTGGCAGGGCACCAAACTCCTGAGCTGTCTGCTCTGCTTATAGAGTCTGGATGTCTCCAGAGCCCTCAGGAGCCCTGCTATTTGAGGCAATATTTACTTTCTTAGTTAATGAAATCCTGCTGAAACATGCATAAACATAAACTCTGGAATGACCTCCTGACTCATTTTGAAGTCTCTTAGCCATATAAACTTGTATATCTTTACCCTTTCCCCCTTTTGGTCGAGGTCTTTTTCCAGTTGCATTGCTAGTTGGTTCTTGGTAGTAATCCCTTGGTACCAGGGAGGCTTATTCCCGGGAGTCATGTCCCATGCTGGGGGGAAGGTAATGCTTTTATATGCTGAGTTTGGCTTAGAAAGAGGCCACATTTGAGCAACAAGGAGGTTCTCAGGAGGTAACTCCTAAGCACCCTATAATACTAGGCTAAGTTTCAATTTTGAAAGTAAATGTTTATAAATACAGTCATCAATATCAAGGGTTTATCAATGGTCCACTCTACTTCACTAGTCACAGCCCCTGTACTCGGGGGATTCTTGCTTCCCCATTATAGGATGTGGCAGAGCTCCCCAGGATGGGAATTCAATATTCTTTCAGTTATTGTGTGAATCTCCACCCACCATGACAATGCCCCATGAACACCTGAACACATTTATATGCCTTATAGATATGCCCCAGGTGAACCTCCTCCCAGGCATCCCCCATCACTGACATCCTGCACCAATGATCCTCTGTTGCCACAGTTGTAACCCTTCTGTGATCCAAAACTTCTTCAAAAAGGTAGCCAACAAAATAACAAATACAATTAATAAGAAAATTAAGTAATAATGATAGTTTTAAAAATAAAAATTAAATATAAAAAACTTTAAAAATGGAATAATAAAAATAATTTAAAAATATAAAATTAAATAAACTTTTTTTGACATTGTCTTTCATCATTGTAAGATCTGTTGTCTTGTATGTACAGTGACATTTTCTTCCATTTATAATCTCAGTGTCTTATTTTTTTCATTTGTCTTCAAAGAAGCTTTAGGTTACAGAAAAGTGATGCACAAAATATAGGGGATTCCCATATACCCAACATTCTCCCCCCTTTCCCCTTTCCCCTATTAATAACATTTTACATGTGGATGGTACATTTGTTATAGTTGATGTACTAATATTGAAACATTGCTACTAACTATGGTCAATAATTTACATTATGGTTTACATTTTGGACCATACACTTTTATAAAGTTTGATGAAATTTAACATGGCTTGTATTCATCATTGTAAGATAATGTAGAACACTTCCGTTGCCCTCAAAATGCCATGCTGTTTTGACCACTGCAGCTTTATTATACACTTCTAAGACAGGACACATGAGTCCTCCAACTTCACTCTTCTTTTTAAGAATATTTTTGGCTATTTGGGACCCTTTCCCTTCCAAATAAATTTGATAATTGACTTGTCTATTTCTGTAAAGTTGGCAATTGGAATTTTGATTAGTATTGCAATGAATCTATAATTCAATTTAGGTGGTATTGACATCTTCACAATGTTTAGTCTTCCAATCCATGAAAACAGAATGTCCTTCTGTTTGGTTAGACCTTCTTTGATTTATTTAGCAGTGTTTTGTAGTTTCCTGAGTCTAGATCTAGGATGTAAATATTTTAAGCTCACTGTCATCTTTCAAGGCAAGTTTTTCCAGAAAAAGAATTATTGTCTGGCAGTTTTTCTCTTTCAGTACCTTAATTAGGTCATACCACTGCCCTCTCACCTCCATGGTTTCTGAAGAGAAATCTGCACTAACTTTTATTGGACATCCCTTGTATGTGATATTTCACTTTTCCCTTGTTGCTATCAGAATTTTCTCTTTATCTTTGGCATTTGGAATTCTTCATATTATGTGTTTTGGTGTAGGTCTATTTGGATTTACTCTAATTGGAGTACTCTATGCTTCCTGGACATGCATATTCATGTCTTTAATGAGAGTTGGGAAATTTTCAACCATTATTTCCTCAAATACAATTTCTGCCCCTTTTTTCCTTCTCATCTCTTCCTGTTCCTTTGCCTGAGTCACATTTTCCATTTTTTGTATGGCTTGTAGTTTTTTGTTGATATCTAGGCATCTGATTTGCTGAGTTTACTCTGATATTCAGTTTCTTTCTCTTCCCTAGAGATTTACTGTTAAGTAGCTGTGTGCTAACACTGTTCTTTGACTCTCGGTTAAACTTGTTCCAAACATTTAGTATTGCTACTATTTAACTGCTCAAAACAGGACTAAAGAACCAGTAATGGGGTGCAGGCCAGTTTCCAAGGGCCTTGGAGAGGGTGTCAGTAAAGACATCTGCTTGTCTCTTTTATTTATATATTATTTTTCCTTTTTCATGCACTTTTCTGGTCTAGCCAGCAGATGGCACTCATTCACACTCCTCTCAGCTCAGACCACAAGGGCTACAGGGAAATGCATTCACTGTAACTCTGCAGTGAGTGATGCAGAGTCACTGTCCTTAGGGCTGGCCAAACCTCACAAACCTCCTGGCCTGGAAGTGTGCAACGCTTCTAATGCAGCAGACCAAGTTTGCTGGCCAAAATCTGGATTTGCTGTAGGCTGTATCCTTCCCTCTCCCCTGCAACCCCCTTAGTCCACAGCTGTTGCAGTCCACAGCGGCTGCAGTCTGGAGACTGCTCTTTGCTTTGTAGATGGGGGGATGGGTACCCGCTGCTGCTTTTGCAAAATCAAGGGCTTTTCAGACAGCTAAGACACCTTTCCTTTGCCCCTCTCTCTTCTGGGTGGTATCTCACCTTCCCCTGGTGTCCTGAGCCACAGAGCCGCCCTACAGACAGTCTGTGCCTGTCCTCTAGCTATTTTTTTTTTTTCTGGGAGAGATGTGATTCCTTCATCTCCCTAATCCTCCATCTTCCCAGAAGTAATTTCATTAACCATTTGTTAATCATGAATAATAAAGACTTTAAACAAAAAAAGAACCAATGCTAGCCTATACTGAGCCCCATTCGTCATTTATATAATTTGCCAAAGCATTTCCTCATTCAGTATAATCTTTAACCTATTTTTAAAACTATGTCTAAATCACTTTTCTTTGAGTCACACTGATTAATTTTGCATGCACAACTGTGATTCAGCAAATCAGAGTGGTCTTGCCATCCAAATATTTGACATTTGCTATTTTTCTTTCTACCTCCTTATTCCCCTATGTGCCAACCTTCTTTCATTTTATAAAAATAAATATTCATGGATCAGTAAACATGCTGGCCAATCCCCTAAATAATTCAGGTCGATTTGGGTCTTCAAATGACTGCCAAATAAGGAATTCCCTTATCCTCATATTGGCTAGAACAATTTTTGCAACATCTTCATTACTGCCTAATTGTCTATATTTCTTTGCTTCATTTCTCTTGTTAAAGGCAGATTTTAAAAATGAGTTCAATAATTCAGCCATTTTAGAGTCATCATTAAATTCATGCCCTTCCTTATTCATTAGCAGGCCTATTTTCTCCTGGCTTTCTTTTCCCTCTGGGTTTTCTAAAAGTTCTTCTCATTTACTTTAACCCTTTTATCATGCTCCATCATTATTACCATTATGTCTTCCTTGGCAACAAGAATAAGATTGCAATGGAAAACTTATTTGTCTCCCTGGGTTCCTCATCATCCCTGAAATAAATGCTCTTTTATTTTCTGCTCTGAAAAGTTTCATTACTTGCTAAATTTTTAAAATTCTCTTTATTCAGAGAAAATCTGTAGCTAATTTCTAATTAAAAACAAAAACAAAAAGAATGCTTTAATGTCTTCCTCAGGAACACAGCATAAATATCTTTGAACTTCAGTGAAGAAGGAATATCCAAATGCCTAAAAAAAATTCACTTCCTTGTACATTAGGTCTGCAGGTCAATCTGCCAGTACAGTCGTTTTCTCATGTTAGCAGTCCAGACTTCTCCAGAATTCAATGAAAGCCATGACATCATTTATTATTCCCCTGACATTGTGGTGTGTGTAGTTTCCTAAATAGTAGGATAATTATGCAATAAATGAAAGTTAAATAAAATATGCTTTCACATTCTAATTGTTTGAGTACATATCAGTTGTTCAAGTTAAGATTTCTCTTAATAATTTTGCCTTCCTGAGAATATATCCCAAGTCAAATGGGTTTTATGTTTACAGTGACAGTATCTGAGTGGTTAGTAGTGGATACTAAATGGAGGATCTTATTGGTATCTTTCATTCTTTTAAAATGTCATTTTTTTTCCTTTTCTCTTCCCTTCATTCAGGTTAAATTTGGTTGTTTCTATGCTAATGCCAGTATAATGAAATGGAAATGAAATTGGTCTGACCAGAGTTTGCATCTAAACCGTTCCATTTCTAGGTGTGAGCCATTGAGTTGACAAAAAGGTTTTGAGATTCAGTGTGTTGGTTTACCAAAGGGCTACTGGTGCAAAGTACCAGAAATGGGTTGGCTTTTATAATGGGGATTTTATATAGGGTAAAATCTTAGAGTTCCAAGGCCATGAAATGTCCAAATTAAGGCACCACCACAGTTGCTTTCTCACTGATATCGGCTGCCAAGTGGTAAAACTACATGGCAGAAGATCTCTGCCAAGTTCCCTGCCTTCCACTCCAGAATCTACTGTCTCCCGGACCTCAGCTCTGGGCAACCAGGCATAGGGCTTGTCTCTTTCCTGGCCTCCTCTCTCAGTCTCGGTTGTTCCCTTTCTTCCTGAATTCAGCTGTGAGCTATCAGGAATGTGGCTCGTATCCTACTGAGCTGCTCCGTGGGCCCAGGCACTCGGGGACCTCTTTCTGTACCCCTTTGTTCTGCTGGTTCCAGACTCAGGGACCTCTCTCAGCCTCTCCGGGCTTCTCTGTTTTCCTACAGTCCTCTCCTTCACATAGCAGGATCAAAATGGTGGATTACTTTCTCTGTGTGTCTCTATTTATATCAAATCCAGTAAGAGAACAGAGATGGAACCCGAGTCACACCTCCTTCCTGACATGGTCCAGTTGAAAGAGTCTTATAGGGGAGTGGATGTAGCTCAAGTGGTTGAGTGTCTGCTTCCCCAGGTACTAGGTCCTGGGTTCGATCCCTGGTACCTCCTAAAAAAAATGAAAAAAAAAAAAAAAGTGTCTCACATCCACAGGAATGGATTAGTTCAAAAACATAATTAGTTCAAATACATAATCTTTTATGTATTTTTCTATACGTAATCTTTCTATTCATAAAAGAATTTTAAACCTTCACAGTCAGGCTTATCTGTAACATGGGAATTATAAGTAGCCAACCACAGTAAAGTGTTAGGATTCTTAAATTAAATAATCATGTAAAGTGCTTAGAAGAATGTATTTCATATAGTAGATATTAAAAATATCTGCTATTTTATCTCCTATCACGGTTATTTTGTCCAGTGGTTTTGCTTGTACCATCTTCCTAGTTGAATACTGACATAATCATTCCTTAGCACATGAGTGAGGTAAAAGCATATGGAAAAGAAGACTCCCTTGTGTCTTTAATCTGCCAGTCACAGAGTCAGGCAAGTGTGACATCAAATTTAAAACTCTGAAAGATCTTAGAAACAGGTTAATCCAATTTTCTCATTTTCTAGATGAAGGAAAACTCCTAAGCCCCCAAATCATCCAGCCCATCTCTAACTTCCTAGTGAATTCTGGAAGGATAACTAGGGAGCTAGAATAGGAAAATGGTTTCTATCTCAGTAAAAGACTCAAACTGGTGAAAAGACTACACAGAGATTTCAAATTATTTTTATAGAAATCTATTCCAATGAGACAGCAATAATTTTCGTGGAATGTTGAATGAGTCACAAATATGTTGCCTCTGTAATCTGAACCAGTTTTTCCTTTAGTTTGTTTTCGGGAACAATATTTCTGTAAGAAGTTACTCACAGAGAGATTGTTTTAAGTATAAAACTTTGAAAATACCGCATTAAACTAAGTCAATCATGTTTTATTCCTAGCAGACTTTCTGAAAGTCTTGTACATCTTCAAAGAACTGTGCCTATTCATTTGTGCATGTGCATATGTATTTGTAGAGGTGCGTTATTGGATTGTGTGGTTCACATGTTTAATTCACCAGAGACTGTTTGAGAAACAGATTGTCTTTTTTTGTCTGCACAACTCTAAACATTGGGTTCATCCTGTTAGCGGACTATTTCAGTAAAAAAACAAACCAATGAAACAGAGCATTTGACATGAGTACAAACAAGAATTAGTAGAAGTTTTCTTACAGGCTTTTTTAGATTTTTCTTTCTACTAGATATTTTGGTGTATGAAGAAACTGTCGCTAGTATCTTAAATAAGCTGGCCACATGGAACTATTTAAAGTCCATCTACGAAAAATATGATGCTAAAGCTTTCACCTTTAATCTCTTGACATTTATGGAACAAGACGACAAAGCCTTAATTATCTACCACTGATCGTATCAAGTAACGTGAGGAGGCATTAATTAGTTTATTATAACAAGGGGCGCATTGTCAGGCTTTTCCTGAAGTGATAAGGTGAAGTCTTATTAGTCATATAATGTTTTATTTTCCCTGGTAATGAGCATATGCCAAAGGGCTTATTGCAAAAAAGTACATTTTTTTGGAAATCTAAAAAATGGTTCAAAAGTGAAATACAAGTTGTTTCAAAATTTCTTCTCTAAGAGACACATGGATTTGTATACTATAGAGAATAATTAGAAGAGCTCCTGATTCTTCAGCTTAAAAATATAAGTCTAAAAAACTTTGCATATGCCTCTTACTTTTCAGGCATGGTTATTAATAAACATAATGTAGGAACTGTTGTATATTTCTGCTAATATCCAGCAAATGCCAAGTATGCAATAGGATTTTATTAATTACCCAGTAATTGGATTTTTCATGAGTTGGTAGGTAGGTAAATAGGTGATAGGTATTGCCAGGTTTCAAATTATCTAGATTCTTATAAATATATAATATTTTGCCTCCACAAATGAAAGGATGTCTTATTAAATTTCTCTTTACCAGCTTCTTTCTTAAGATGAGTCTGATTCTTTCACTCTTTTCTAATAGGATCTAATTTTCATTCTCTTTCAATAATTCCACTGACCTCCTACACACTCTTTCCTTGTGCTGCAGAGTTTCACTTGGCTGATGGTCTACCAATCTCCATACATTAAAGATGCATTTATACTTTTTTAAAAAACTGTGCTCTGAACATAATTACAAAAGCTTTGAATCCAGAATCAAAAAGGAGCAGCTTGATCACATAAAAGCTAATTTCTGAAAACCACCACACACAGAGATTCAAAGTCAAAAGGAGGACAAACTGAGAACTCATCAGGTGCAGCCAGGAAAAAAAATATATTTTCAAAGCAGATCTATGGAAAAGTTTACTACGTGCAGCAATTCAAAACTCTGGGCCCATCTACCTACTGCTTTCTAACCCCCTTGAAATATGATTATTCAGACTGCTGAGTTTTTTCATTGTAGGTAACTGATGTGTCATTTCTACTTAGTAAGATTCTCCTTCAATTTGCCTTTGTAAGTAGGGTATATGATCAACCTTTTAATTGTGATAATTTAAGACAAAAGTAATATAGAGAATATTTAGGGGTCATTCAAAAAATTTTTAAAGAGTACATAGAGATTCAAAACGTAGAGTCCCTTCATTGTTATTCATAAGCTCAAGCTTATGAATAGCAATGAATCTTGAAGACCTTATGTTAAGTGAAGTAAGCCAGAAATGTGGGAAAGGGGGCACCTGGGGCATGCCTCTATGGAATGTGAATGTGTTCATCTTGGCAGGGGGTGTTATCTCAGTGGATGGAAACCCACACAATAAACAAGAAAATATTAAACTCCCATCCTGGGGAGTCCTGCAACATTCTCAAATAGAGGGGCAAGAAAATCTTAAGTACATAGGCAGCACCTAATGAAAGAAAACAGACCAGTATGTCAAGCTCTCAATATCAATGCATGTAACTATGAACTTATTCTTCAAAAATTAAAACTTAGTGACTGCCATAGGTTCCGGGAGAAGGGTGGGGTGGCAGAGGAATGGGTGGAACATGGGGCGTCTTAGGGGAATCGGAGTCGTTCTGCATGATCTAGCAATGATGGAAACAGGCTGTTATACATTTTGTCAGAACCTATAAAAGTATATGGTACAAAAGGTAAACCATAATGTAAACAATTGGCCATGATCACTAGCAATGCTTCAATATTTGTACCATACACATGTAAGATGTTATTAATAGGGGTAAGTGTGCGTGTGTGGGGAGGGAGTGGCATGTGTGGGAATCCCCTATATTTTCTATGTGACTATTCTGTAACCTAAAGCTTCTTGAAAAATAAAGTGAAAAAAATAAAACACTCAGGGAACATACAGAAGAAATTGTCAATATACATAAAAGATAACATGTTATGGTGATGAAAAGCACGATGCAAAATTTTTTTTAATTTTAAAATTTTATTATTATTTTGTTATTGACTTTGTTTTTTGGGGAGGTTTTGAGTTGCAGAGGGGTTGCAGCAGTGGTAGGAGAGAATCACTGGTCAGGGGTGTTGGTGGTGGTGGAAAATGTTGGGGGGTGCCACTGGGGCATGCCTCTATGGAGTGTGAGTGCACTGATGTGTTCATGGGTATTGTCTCAGCAGGTGGAGACCCACAGAATAACTGATGGAATATTGAATTCATATCCTGGGGAATCCTGCTACATTCTCTCATTGGGTGGTGAGACTCTCTGAAGCACATGGGCAGTGCGTAGCAGAGAAGTGCGGGCTGATACGCCAGGCCCTTGACAGTGACGCTGGTACTTACGAACCTTGTCTTTGTGAAATCAAAACTTGGCCAGGTAATATATATTGCCTAAGAGCTAACTCCTGAGGGCCTCCTTGTTGCTCAAATGTGGTTTCTTTCCAAGCCAAACTCAGTTTGTAAAGTCACTGCCTTCCCCACAAGCGTGGGGCATGACTCTTGAGGATGAGCCTACGAAAGATGCATTTGGAGAAAGACCTAGACAAAAGGGGGAAATATTAAATGCAAATGAGTTTTTATGGCTAAGAACTTTCAAAGTGAGTCGGGAGGTCATTCCAGAGGTTATTATTATGCACGTCTCAGCAGGATCTCATTGACTGTCACAGTAAACAGTGCCTCAAGTAGGGGTACTTCTGGGGGGCTCTAGAGACATCTAGACATTATAAGCATGGAAGACAACCCCAGGAAATTGGCATCCCATCAGTGGGCCTTACCTTGGAATATATGATAACCTATCTCCCCCAATGTATCAGAGTTAGACTCGATTATAAGTTTCATACACATGGTTATTATGCCCCATTTATTTGAACCTATAATTAGCATTACACCTATTAAATATGTGTCCCAGAGACTTAAATCTTCTGACTTTTCATATGCCAGTTGAGCCCTGAATCTCAGCAGAGTTGCAGCCAACACCTACTCTCATTGCAATGATGGATACAGGCCATTATATATTTTGTCAAAATCTATAAAGTTGCAAAGTGTAAACCATAATGTAAACTATAGACCATGGTTAGTAGCAATACTTCAATATGTGTTCATCAATTGTAAGAAATGTACCACACTGATGAAAGATGTTGTTAACGGGGGAAAGTGGGGGGGGCATATATGGGATCCCATATA